>LTAE01003940.1:2686-39848 GCA_001647135.1 Pontederia paniculata | reverse complement strand
ACAAAAGTCTTTTGGTGCGACTATGAGTGAATATTAATTTAGTCCGATTTTAGGGTGGGTCAAAATTTCAACCATGATGGATTGGATGATCTCCAAATAAGTGGCAATGAAAAAAAAATCAAATATATATAAATTTGCAAACAAATAATTGTATACAGGTGACACCTAGAGGTGATAAAGAGTCGGGTTAGATTGAATTTTAGGTAAAAATTGAATCGACCCAAAAGGGTCAAAATATTAAGTCGGATTGGATCGGATTAAAAGTTTTTTTTAAAATTCGACTCAATTCAATTCAAAAAACTTCGGATTGAGTCGAATCGGGTCATCGAGTTAATTGAATCATTCATCTTTTAGATTTCGATTTTTTCATATATCTAATACTTGTATGAGTAATAATAGATTTTAAAATAAAAATAATAAAATTAATGGTAAAATCTTAAAATATAAATAATTTTAGTATTAATTATTATTTTTTATTATATTAATATTATAATTTTTTTCATTCGTATCGAATTTTGTCTTATCGAATAATTAAACATTCAACCCACTAATTAGGGTGGGTCAAGTCTGACCCTATTTAAAGTAGTGATCATATCTAACCCAATTCAAAAGTAATCGGGTCGAATTAAATTGATCGAGTTGATCGGACCGTGTCAAAGTCGTGTTCACCCCTAGCGACACCAATTGATAGAATGGTTGGTTAAGGCATCCTCAGTCAAAATATTTTTGTGAAATATATTTTTAGAACTCTTGTCGATGTATAGAGTACAAAGTTTAATTACTAGATGCTTTGCTTTTTAATATGCCATCTTTCTTTCTATTTTTTTTATTTTCTTTAGATATCATATTACGTATTTAATTTTTAATATTTTGCATCTCTATTTTTTACCAGCACATTGGCTAATTTTTTTCTTTCTTTACAAAATAGAACATATTTTTAGAATAAATTAATACTTTTGAAAAATGACAAATAACCTACTTATTATGTCGTAACAATAAAATTATCTCTAATGCATATAACATATCTATTTATATTTTATATAGAATTTGTTCAACTATTTTATTTATCAATCATTTTTATTAAATTTACTAATCAAACAATTGTTCGTTATTCTTTAATAATTAACCATTATCTATTAATGAAATCATTACCATTACTTCTTTACCTTTCTGGCTTGAATTAGTTGTGATCTATTGATTTTATAAATACTAGGGTTAGTTAATATCAAGATAATCATGCTAATGCATCAACCAATGCGTCAATAACATTATTGGGGCATGAAGTAAAACAATACTTGGACAGTTGGGCTCCTAACCTATGAGTTATTTTTTATAAGGTCCATCCTCATTTGCGTCGTTATCGCACATTCATAATCATAACGACTATAATAACTTATTCATAACTTTAAAATTATCTTCATAATTTAAAAAAATGAATGGACGTCCAGTTATTAGTGATCTCTGTCCCACATAAGCAATATGATGAATGCATGACGGTAAATTAATTTATTTTTAGTGGATCGATTGGTTATGTTTGGCTTTAGTATTTAGTAACACGTCAAGCACCGATATAGAATCTAATGACAACTTTTCCATTTACATATAATATTTCATATATTCCTGATCACCAAGATGTACTTGATTAGCACTTATCTCATAATATGCTACTTTAATTCTAGTGTCAAATATATGCGTAAAAGGAATCATGATTAAACCTAGCTATCGAGAGATAAACATAGTATTAGATAGACCGAGCCATGCAAAATATTTGGCAACGTTCCACTATCGACGGTATATGAGTTGATGGTGGTGGTGGCGATTAAATATCAACATGATCGAGCAGTGTATCTATCTATATGTCATGCGCAATATATATATATATATATACTTGTTTTTTACACACACACTGACACACTCACTCTCTCTCTCTCTCTCTCTCTCTCTCTCTCTCTCACACACACACACACACACTCACACACTCAGTCTCTCTCTCTCACTCCCTCACACACACAAATTGGGGTTTAATTAGTTTCCTTGCGTCGCATAGGGGAATCAATTAGGCACGTAATATCCAGAATTTTAGTAAAACTAAAAATAAATAAATAAATAATATTTATTGCTTACTTTGAGTTGGATTAAATAATAAAACTCAACTATTGGGTTAAACTTTGAAAAAATCTAGCAAGACCCTATAAATAGATCCCTACGGTGGAGAAAAAATTTTATTGGTTATTATTTCTTTCTCAAATCGTAGTCATTAGACCTTTTTCTCTTTCTCTTCTCCTTCTCTACTAGGTATAAAGGTAAAGACGAAATGTTATTTTTTTATGATTATTCTTTTTCCCTAAATTCTTAGGAGATCGTGAAGGAGAACAATTGTACAAAAATTAAGAGATTAAAGATGGGGATTAAAGCACGAAGAACAAATAAGGAAAAAATCCTACGGATTAAGTATGTATGCAGGCTGATCCCTCTAGATAAGCTCTTCCTAAGAGAATGATCACATACTAGGTTTATAGGCTATGGATGAAGATAGTTTATGATGATAGTCTTTAGTATATACTACTTTCGTGTACGACTAGATTGAACTAATCGAGATTTGAAAAATAATTCATGATTGTAAGGATGATGATTAATTGTTGCATATCCTTTTGGATGTCGACGTTTTTAGTCTTGAACATGTATAGAACTTTCAGTGTTAAAAAGAAATGAAAAAGGGACGAAGAAAGGGAAAACAAGTTGTAGGTGCATTGTCATGGCCGTGAGGGCATCATGTGATCGCAGTCACGACGGTGATGAGGGCAATGGCAGAGCCAAAACTTTTATCTAGGAGGTACACAATTTCTCATATACTAATGTATATAATAAAAAAGTTATTTTGAACATTAATCTATATTTGCATTTATAATTTTTAATAACTTATTTGCACGACATAATATAATTCAAAATATTTACATCAATTCTACTTTTATTTTAAACATGAAAAAATAGAAAGAAAAATGTGAGAACATTTAAAAATATGGATATGATATTATAACACTAATTTATAATTGAATAAAATAATAATGAAATAAAAAATTAATAATATTGATATATGTTTTAATAACAAAAACATACTTCTATCCGTGTGATAGGATAATAAGTAGTTATACATGATATAGTCATAGACTAATAAGTAAAAATATATAATGTATTATATATATATATATATATATATATATATAACTTTTAGTGAATTAATAAATTTTAATATAATATAAATAAATGATGCTTTTTGAAATAATATAAGCTAATATTTGAGTAAAAGTAAAGGATAAATATTAAGAAAATAGAAGTATGCATGTAATAAAATAAATAAGTAGATTATTATGCTATAATTATAAAACTAATAAGAATAAATGTATATTGTAATATATATATATATATAATCTTGTTAATGAATGAATAAATATTAATATAATATAAGTAAATTATATTTTATGAAAGAGTATATTAGATAGTATTGAGTAAAAATAAAAAAAAATAAATAATAAGGAAGTAAAAATGAAATAGGTAAAGTAAGTATAGGAAAAAAAAGGGAAAAAAATGAGAAGTCAATGGGGGTTGAACAAGAGACCTCAAGTTGTTGGTATTGAACTCTAACCATTTGGCCAAGTAACAAATATTGATCATGCCTAGTAAAATTTTTATTTAGTGGAGCCAGGGGGTGCCAGTGCACACCCTTGCACCCCCTAGCTCCGCCCTTGGATGAGGGTTAGCACGAGTTGTGAACGCGTACCACAAAAATGTCCTATATGACACGGCTGTGAAGCATATTTTCACGATCTATGACGTAACATGAGGGATGTCGTGAAGGAGTAGAAATCTAACGTTCGGTCATGTCCATGAAACATCATATCACATGTTGTGATAAAGTAGTACATATGACCCCTTTTTTTATCGCAATCGTGAAACATTATGACACGAGCCGTGAAAAGATCTAGAAATATCATGCATTCAGTCACGATCATGAAGAACTGACTCTTATGTCATGGGTGTGATAGAGCCTTTTACGGGTCATGATGAGTTCTAACAATATTTTTATATTTCTATTGTTTTACTCCCCGACGATAAATGTTGTAGACTTTTTTTTTTGAACCTTAAGGACTGTAGACAAGATAAGAATCAATCATTCTTACTAAAATGATGACGATGTCGTCATGTATTGAATCTTTGGGAGCGTCAACGATATCAATGATGGGGGACGAGTAGAACAATTGAAATTCAATTTTTGTTGTTTGGCTTTCTCCCCGCATTGCAACATAAGTTTCTTGAGCATCCTCCTCGGTCGTGGCATGTGCACCTTAATTGACCTATTAGCGAGACCTCTAAAGACTCATAAGCAATTTAGAGTCACCACAAGCAACCCTCAAAGTCACTAATGAGATAAGTCGAACATAATATTACAATCACTTGGTATAACAACTGCATTAGCCATATTACATTAGATGTTAAGGGAAGATTAACAATGTATGATGATGTATTGCATGAATGTAAAGAAATGAAAAGACAAATGATGATTCAGATGAAAGTAATGAATTATGATTGAGGAGTAATTAATGTTTGACTATCATTAATGATATTATCATAACTTACTTCCCATGCAAAGAAAGTAAAATATGATAAGAATGATGCAAATAATAAAGTAAAAAAAAAAGTATGATTGATTAATGATGTATAATGATGAATGATGATGTTGTTATAGTCTATGCATATACTTCAATTCTATTATAAAAAAGTTTATCTATTATTGTCTTACGTTACTAGACGTTATAGCTCATGGTGAATTATTTTACACTACTTTGAATCATACAAATAAGTGATATAAGATGTCATGGTGGGTAGTGGTGCATGCAATGTCAGTTGTTCGTGATGATGATGCTTGCACATGAGTAGTGATCTTGAGTCATGAAGTCTCTTAACTTAAGTCTTTTCATCGAGTTGTAATAATTTTAGAATTTTTTATGATATGTAAGACTTTCGTATATTTTATTTTATGAAAGATGAATTTTAAAATTTTATTTGTACCGCACTTTGTTGACTAATCAAATTTTCAAACCTAAAGTCAAGATATGGTGGTCATTTTGTCACGTGACAGGATCTGCTTCTCGGAGCGTTGAAGCTTGATTCGAAACATGTTATATCCAAAATAAGTAACGAAATAAGTACAATTATACTTATGATATAGGTATACTTAATTTTTATTATCTCTCTTCATATAGCAAATTAGGTTTTAATTAGTTATCATTACATTGCATAGGGGTGATATTTAGAGACAACAAGCTTTATGTTACATTGTATTTGGAAATAATGATCTACATGATTAATATTTTTATCAACCAATCCATGTGTAGCACGACTTTAATATATCATGTATATAGTATGAAAATTATTAATAATTTTAGACTAAAAAATTACTATATTTTTTTTTATTTCGACATTTAATTTTTGTTATTAGATAGTTTCGGATCGTAGAACATTAAATTTGAGCCTTGTTAATTGCCACTTAATTCACATCCTACCAACGTCAATCTCTCTCTCTCTCTCTCTCTCTCACACACACACACACACACTTTCGCCCAAATTACCTTTGAAACGGATCACCAAAACTAAATTTTCATGGGGTGCCCTTATTGCCACTCCTAAAGTCTTAATGCCACTTCTTCTTATCCATCTTTGCCCTTCTTTACTTTATATTAATAAATAATTAACTAATCATTATTAAAAGTTATCAATTTTCAATAAAGTCAATCATATAAATTAATACTTTATCCCCATTAATACTAACCATTTTTTTTATCAAAAAACTATTATTATTTATTTACTTCATTACAACTAATATTTTTTATTGTATTATATAATTTATATATTTTTTAGTCATACATTATAATATCTTTTTTTTAATACCATATGTTTTTTATGAGTGCGTAATATATTTTTTTATTAGAAGTACATTACTTTTTTTATCAAATAAAGTATAAGATGTAAATATTTATTATTCATATATTATATTTTCTCAATAATTTCTTTTGCATCTTATATTTTATTTTTTTTCAAAAAATATTACACACATATACTAATCAAAATATATTCGTATGATATCTAAAATTTGATATCTTTAAATTTAGTGATAAATACTAAATAATGATTTATCTATAAAAATTAATCTACATCATATTAAAATTACTCATATAAATAATATATAAAATAATTAATTATAATGAAGTAAATAAATAGTAATGATAAATTTGATTAGTATTAAAAGATATATAATATTATTAACTTTCTTGAAAATGTGTTAACTTTATGAAAAGTTAATAAAGTTGTTTAATAGTATAGAATAAATAAGAATAAAATTGATAAAAAAAAAGTGGTATTAAGTTTGGAAGTGGCAATAAGGACACCTATTTTCATGAAAGGGAATTTAGTCAAAGATTTTGGTTGGGTTGTTGTCGGGCTTTGACCGACTACACGGAAAATGAAGCACTTCCTTTTGGTCAACGTAACGAATTGGAGCTTTTTTTTTCATTTTCTTCTCTCTTATCATCATTTTAGGCAAACGTCGTAAATCCGAATTTATTGCAAGGAAGACGAATCTGCGCCCATGCAAATAATTAATTGATGAATTTTAAAACCTTCGAAAGAGCTATATACGTTAATTACCTAATGAACTAATTGTACTAACATTATAATTATTTTATGTATGTGTGTAGGTACACTTCACCAACCATCTGACTTTTCGCTTTCGTGCTCTCCAAGAATTAATTAAACATCAAGTGCCCCTAAAAAAAGAAAATAATTAATTAACACATACACATATACATAAGTACAAAGAATGAAGTTGGAGTATAAAGAGTTTTGCTTGTTTTATTTCTCTTTAAAATGTGTTGTTTTTTTTTTTCTTTTTGGATGCTAAGTCTGAAAAGGTATACAAATGATAGATGATTTGAGAAATCAAATTGAAGGCTACTATGAAAAGGAGTTAAAAGCCGCGTTTAATTTACAACCTCGTAGAACCCATGTCAACATATTAATTCATACGGCATGTTTTAAAAAGTTTTTCAAAGAAGATTATCGGTTGGTATGTAAAAACGAGACTGAATGCCATATCGAAGGACGATGATAGTTAATTAACGAGGTTGAAAGTTAAGGAATGGGTTTGTGGACCGTTAACATTATAAAATATCATACACATTAGAATCAGAAATTATGGGATTATTAAAGTTTGAACTTTTTTTTAACTAACCTTGAGCTCAAGTTGTATTTCTCTACCACCGGGGTTGTTTCAGGTTTTTGCTTGAGTAAGGTTTCGAGTTGGTCTTTTGTCTCTTGAAACTTGTGTAATTTTGGATGAATTAGATTAGTTAAGAACAATACTCTCAAACACAACGAACAACCAAAAAGAGAGTGCATAATAAAAAACCAAAGTTTGAATCCCAAAAATCTCGTACATGCCCATATAAAAGATCTCTATATCATTGTCTCGTGTAAGGTCCTAGATTGTTATGAAATTAGTGTTTTCTATTTTCTATTAGAAATTTCTATATAAATTTTCTAAAGTTTGAATTATCATGCATCTTATATTTTCTTCCATATTAAAGAAAAAATTTCGTTCAATTAAAAGTGAACCCTCGTTAAGTTTTTTTTATATTTCTTCTGCCATTTATTTCTTGCAACATGTATCCTCCTACTAGCCAAATCAAATGCATACCACTTTCCTCCTAGACTTTGTAGCAATTGCAGTAAGACGTCAACAAAGACAAATGAATATTAAAAGAGATAAAAAAAAAGAGAAAGAATATTGCATAATCATAAAAGTAAGAAAGTTAACAACCAATTGCATCCAGTATATCATCAGAAAATTTCTGACCAAAACAAAGGCACTAAATTGGAGTTGAGAAAAGAAGGCATCGCATCTCAGGAAAACAGCAAGATTATGTACTATCTGAATGACTTTTCCGGAACAATTTAAACAAAGTGTATTATGCAACTTGTTGCAAAAGATGAATGTCTATGACAAGGAAGATAAATATTTTCTGGTACAACCTTGAGAATAATGGAGTTGTATTAGTAACCAACTGTTATCACCAACTCCACCATTTTATGGAGTTGTATTAGTACTAACTTTTATCTTTAACTCCGCCATTTTAATGAACTGATCTCTCTGGTTCACTATAGATACACCCTCATCCGGCACATCATGAAAATTAAATGTAAAATTGACAAGTACTTCCCAAGATGGAGGAGGTGTGGGCGAGGCAATTCTAGCATTGAAGATGTTATATCAATTGACATAGCAAATACTAATCGCAACAAATTAAAAAGATACATTAGTCTCTCCTCTGCTATTTTCATGGCGTCTCCCAACACCCTTCAACTGTCTGTTGCACTTGCACTGTCTGGGGGGGTCATCCACAAGAATCATCTTCAGGTGAGTTTGCACCCACCGCCAGAGTTTGTATCAAATTTATGTACAGACTCATTGATATATGTCACAATTTAATACATGCATTTAATTCCTCATCTTTGATTGCCTCTGGAATTAATTACATTGTTTGCTGTTAGAAATCCAAACTTGTAGCACGAGCACATCTCTTTCTATTAACATTTGATTAATTCGAAATTATTAACTCCTGTCGATTCTAAGACATAGTTCTGCCAATCAGTTATGTCAACCAAAATTGGTTGAGGTTCTTTACATTTAGGACCCCTGTAACTATTGTATCTGCAAGCCTTTGAGGAGGATCTGCCCAGGATGTGAAACCATCTGTGGCAGCTCTTTTTTTTTTTTGAGGAGAATCTGTGGCAGCTCTGTTATGATGGCTTGAACTTTTTCTGTACGGCCTTCTGAAACCATCGCAGAACAAACAAAGAATAGCCGTTTGGCATCTGTAGCTCCCTGGTGCAGGTGATGCTCGAGTCACTTGATGACTCTTCAGCTGAATTTGGAAACAATAGGTTCTTAATACGCTCAACGGAATCATTCGGGTTAATGCCCATGTCTTGTCCTGGAATCTGGATCAACCAACTATTCTTTATTATAAGTTATGATTGCCCAAGTTCTTTAAGCTTTAATCTCATTTAATTTCCACCCTATTGCGTGCTCTGGACTCTAATTATCTGATGGAATGGGAGCTCTTATGTGAGATGCTTGAAATTGCTGGAAAATCAGAATAGGCCCAAATGATATCAGATTGAAGTTTTCTTTCAACGTAAAGAGAAATACTAATCATACCATGATCTACATGCAGCGATGATACATGGAGAAAACCACAATTTATTTTGCATTTGTCATACAATTCTGATAAAGTTTAATGATAATTAGGTGATTAAAGTTCTTTATCTTAATAGTTCCCTCTGGAAAAGCACAGAACTCTAGGACCTTCCCATTACAAGTGATCGTGCCTGTCAGTTCGCCCTTTGAGAGAAAGGCCAGAGAAAGAGAACTCTCGAGTGACCGAATGAAGGGAGAAATCACTTTACTAATTGATGAAACATGAAAAGACAAGGCATTTTTCAGCTGATGAATTTCGACTTTCATTATTCTGCATCAGATCCAAAAGATCTGAAGTATGAATTTCAACTTACCTTTTAGAGCTATTTATGCATTTTTTTGTCTACCCAAGTCTGAATTCCGCACCGCATATTGATTATTTTAGGTTCAACTGATAACAAAAGTTGCCTCCTCTGCAAATCAATAAATGTTATGACATCTTGAGTTCAGTTTACACAGAAAGAGTATACCAACCCAAATTAGAAATTAGTAACTTCTGACAAGAACCATAACTGGAATAAGCTTCTGACATTAAAATTTCCTAAGGATGAAAAAGAGAGGCTGGATGTTCAAAACAGCTTGCTGGCACAGTACATTTCATAATTTTTGCTACCCTTTAGATTGGCCAATTTACATCCTATCTTTTCTTTCTTGGTTCTTCAGGGAAGATATCATACTTGTCAAAAAGTTGAGTTCATCTATCATAAAACCAGAAGGAAGATTAAGTGTACTTAGTGTAGTGTAGGGAATCGTGTTAAATTGAAGAATTAATCGCTCTAATAACTTGTTACATGTCCAGACTATGGACGTTATTTGACTTATCTTAGTATGTGCTTGCTCCATATGTTATATTTTTCTTTAATTACTGAAAGGAAGCTTATTATTCCCTTCATGTGCCATTTTGAACATTTTTCATAATGATTCTGGATCAGAATTCATATCCATAATCTAATGTGTGATGAATATCCAATTGGAGTGATCCTAAGTTCTGTCAAGAAGTTCAGGCCATGGGATCAGCTTTGGTCTAGCTTGCAGCATTCCCCATAGCAAATCTCTAGACACTTAGCAAGTAAAAGAGAACATGTTGAAGACTTGATGCATTATTTGATGCAAAACTGAGTTTCATTTTTAGGGGGTCTGAGTTGCATTCTCTTCAGTAAAGGATTTATGTACTCCTTTGTTTATAATTTATCTTTCCTTCGTTAGGGGCTTCCTCTGTAACCGAAAAGAACTAATAGCCTCACAATGAAGATCGCAGTATCAACCTTTGGAAGTTTAATTGCTTTGTTTTGCTCTCGCCTTTTTGTAGAAACTTTATGAAATCTAAAATTTAATATTTTTTCTCTTTTCATTTGTTTCTCCAGAGAAGGATAGTTTATAAGAAGTCTATAATTCACATATATGTAAATTCCCAATCTTCTATCTGCCGAAAGAAACATTCATTTAATCTTCTTTCTGCATACAATCCAAGCCCCAACTGATTGCTTATCAAATTATCCAAGATTTTACATTTCCATATTACATTTGCTTGTTCCCTCTACATACATAAAACAAACAAAACAGCTTAATTTCCCCCACTATTATCTCGAGTCCTGGTCTTCAAAAGCTCAACTTTTATTTTTTTTTTCTTTTTGCATCCATAGAGCAGTTGAACAATAACGTCCCTAAGTTATCAAAATCATAAAATCTACTCCGATCATATGATCCAAGAAAATGACAATGAAATAAATCAATTCGCCTTAAAATTAGCAACCAAATTCTAGTCGAGAGAACAAGAAGAAGAGTTGATCTGACCTTGATGGCAAACCCAACTGCGGCAGTCTTTGATCACAGCCTCGTCCCATTAGCAGCACCGTCGGGAGATGAGAGCCAAGTTTAATCAAGGAGAAAGGGAGACTATTGAGAAGCTCTTACTCGGCAGGCTCCTGGACTCCAAACCTACTGTGTTGTTCTCCAGCTTCCCCTACGATCCTTTCCTTCATCTCCATCCCTTCCAAGCTGCCGCTGCCGCCGCCGTTGCATCCTCTTTGCCGAAGAGCGGAAAATGCCTCCAAAACCAAAAAAAAAAAGGCTCGAAGTGAGTTACCAGAAGAGTAGTTTTCTTCCATGTCCTCGAAAAGTTTGCCCTCTTTCCAATTTGATCCCTCAATTTTAATTTCTAACAAAAATGATCTCTCAAATTTATAATATTTTCGGTGGAAGTTTTTTTACCTATTAACTTCATGTTTGCCGATTTCAATAAATCCTAAACAGATGATACTTTTAACAAATCAGTGAGATGAGATGGCAGCAAACAAAATGTTGATAGTGAGAAGAAAAAAACTTTCGTGCTCTTCCATCTACTCTTCTACAACTCACTCACTCTCTCTCTCTCTCTCTCTCTCTCTCTCNTCTCTCTCTCTCTGTGATGGCTGACCTCCGTTCCTTGGCAAGGTTGCAATTAACCAACAGTGACAACTCATGCCCTAGGTTGCTAGTGGGTGATCTCTCCTCCCTCGGGTGAGGTTCGTTCTCTCTCTCTATCTCATTCTCTTTTTCTCTCCTCCGTTATGGCGCTTCAATTTCTCTCCTGTGTTTCCTCTAGGGCTCTTGCAGGGGGTCTCGCCGATTAATCTGTAGAGCTTGCATTTACTCGCAACGCCAACCTTGGATATCAACAAGTAACTTTTCTTATCGACCGACAAAAGTTTGCTCTCTTTTCATTTTGTATACCTGAATTTTCTTATATTTTTTTATGATATCTATATGTGCAAAAATGTTAACTTTTATGAAATTTGATGGACCACATATACAATGATGTATGTATAATATTAACATGAAGTTAGATATGAATGATAAAAGTGAAACAATTAAAATCTTTGCATATTAATTCTTTGATTTAATTTTTGTCTCTATATAATTATCTTTTTTTATAGGAATCTTATTTTTGCCCCTTGCCACTTTTAGTTTTTGGCATTTTTATTGTTAATTTGAAGTCTGGTATAATTTTTTTCTTATCAATATATGATTGTCTTGTTTGATGCCTACCTTATATTTTAATTCTTTTCTTGAAGTTTGATGGCTTTTTTATGTATATATAATTATCTTGATTGATGCCTACTATTTAATATAATTAAGTTATCTTTTATCTATATGTGGTGAATAAGTTTAGCTACTTCACACTTTAATTCTTAAGTTTACCTTTTATCTACTTGACACTTTAATCCTTAAGTTTACTTTTTTTTATCTTTTTTTATGCACTATTTTTTGACTTTTTATCCATGTGCAGTGAATGAGTTTGGGTACTTCAACATAAATATTCATTTTAATGATGTCAAAGGGGATTATGGCTATGAAAATGACGATGTGAAAACATTCGAAAATTGTGAGGAGGATACAATGTCAATAATAGAGATTTGATCATATATTTAAAGAACTTAAAGTTGAAGGATCATTCTCCTACAATCGGTTGGAGCCTGGAAATGACGGGGAAAACATGATTGCGAAAACTTGACACTGATTTAGATGTACTAGTTATGTCTCGATCTGCTTCAAAAGTTGGTGAAGTCGACTTGTATTTATGGCATGAGAGTGAAACAACTTCAGACAAAGTGGTATTCTTACAAATTGATGAAGTTGAACAACCTAGCAGTTCAATGGTAACACAATTGAACCCTATGAGAAATTCATTTGATGATCAACATGATATTGGATTCCAACCACATGTGACACAAGACCAAGAGGGAATTGAAGATTTCATGGAGGAAGACTCACATAACAGATGGCGAGGAAGGATTAGATACAATGGGAAAGAAACGAGAACACGAATTAGAGGCAAGATTGATAACAAAACACAAAGCACAACGAGAAACAAAGGCAAAGGTTGTGCTAACAAGAACATGAGATGACACAAATGTTATAGCCCAAGCAGCAGAAGGAGAAAGTGATTATGAAGAATAGGGTTCATTGTATACCACTTCAGGAACTGACTCCGAAAATAATGTTAGAAAGCCTAGATATCGATTTTTCAACATTGAGAGGGATATGAATAATCCAGAGTTTAAACTTGGGATGAAATTTAGCAATAAATATTTTGGAAGCATGTAGGGAATACAATATCATAAATAGATTTGCAATTTATTTTTGCAAAAAATGATAATAGAATAGTGGTTGCAAAATGTGAAGGATGTGATTGGAGGATCACAGTATCACCCTTTACTTCCAAAGATAAGACGAATATGACATGACAGATTAAGACATTGATACCTACACATACATATCCTAAAGTCTTCAGGAACAAATATTTAAGTGCTAAATGGTTGGCCAGAAAGTATGAAGACATGTTTAGAAGTGCTTCAATGTGGGAAATACAAGGTTTCATTGATCTAGTATCAAAGGATATACATTACACAATTGGTAGAATTAAAGCATGGAGGGCCAAACAAATAGCCTTACCCAAGATTCATGGTGATGTTGCTGATCAGTTTAAAATGTTGTACAGATACATGGCTGAATTATTGAGGCCAATCCAGGTAGCACTGTGATGGGTTTTTGGGAGAATGAACAATGGAATGAAATAGACATCAACATTAAGGCTTTGCGTGATGCCTTCATGAGGTGGGTGTAACCACTTATTTGCCTTTACAAATGATTTATAAAAGAGCCTTATGGGGTCAAGTATTAACGCATGTTGGCATAGATCCTAATTATTGTATTGTTCCTATTGCTTATGTTGTTGTCCAAGATAAAGAGTGTACATCAACTTGGACTTGGTCTTTGGAGAACATTACTAGATATTTAGGGCAGTGGTTGGACAATAATGAGTGATCGGCAAAAGGTATAAAATTTTTATTATATATTTCAATTTTCAAGTTGTCAATATTTTCTCTTATGTTAACTTTTGAAATATATATGCAGGGGCTCCTTAATAGCATAAGTGTTGTATTTCCTGAAGCGAATCAGAGAATGTGTGTGCGATATTTATATGGTAATCTTAGAAGAGCTAAATTCAAAAGTAAGGAGCTAAAATTTATACTTTGGAACATTGCAAGGGTCTCTTACCCTGCAATGCAACAACATTATCTAGATGAATTGGAAAAAAATCAAAGGAGGCTAAAGATTGGATTATGGAAAGATCATGTGTTAATTGGAGTAGGGATTCCTTTTCTTCTAATCCTAAGTGTGATATATTGTTGAACAATTTATCTGAAGTCTTCAACAAATATATATTGGATGCGAGGGACAAGCCAATTATTATCATGCTTGAAATTATTCGGACCAAGTTAATAACAAGGCTTAGGAAAAAGAAGGAGGAGATGAAGAAGAAGAATGGACTTTTGCGTCCCAAAATCTTGAAGAAGTTGACAAAAATTAAAGAATGATTAATTTTATGTGGGAGCCCATTTTTTCTGGTGGTCTTAGAGTGCAAGCTCATGGACACATTCATGTAATTGTTATAAATTTTCATTTATCTTATTATTTTAAAATATAATCTAATTATTTTTTTTTCTTGAATTTGCAAAAAAAAGGACTCATTCCTGAAGTTCATGACAATTAGTAGATAAAAAGCCACGTGCAGAGATGAATGGAGATATCTTCTCTTAGGATAGCTCACAACAAGTTTTCTTATAACCCATTGCTAAAGTTCATGACAATATTTTCTAATTATGTTTTATATTGTTATCATTAGAGTACAACTTGTATAAGGAATATGTATTAATTTGTGATTTTTTGCTTTAGGAATTTTGTGGAGTTTCTCCAACTTAAATTTTGCTAATTTGAATAAAAGTTGTTGCTTGTCACTGCAGAGACTATTCCTTCAAGCATGGGTAAGAGTAGAACTCTAACTCACATAACATTTCTTTTATTTTTTGTTGCTATCTGGAAATAGAATGTAATATTATTTTTTTGTTGCTTCCCTTGTGAATATTAGTCTAACCAAATCTATTAGTTTTGTGACATTTGTGGTAGCTATTTCTTGTTTATTGATTTGTATGCTATATGAATTATAATTATATTCTTCCTTTTTTTAGATCATAGAATACAAGATTTTCACTCATGAAATTCATTCAAGTTTTGCTGCAAGGATTGAACCTGGTATCATATTGCATATAAGGTATATGGAATACAAGATTTTCACTATGAATACTTTGTTTCCATTGCTATCTTGAATCATTTGACCCTTAAGTGCATTCCCTTTCTCGAAGTCAACTCATAATGAGTGTGCCAGATTATTTCTGTTAATAGATTAAAGCTCTAACTAGCAAGTTTAATACGGATTTGTACTATTCTTTGCACTGCTTTGGATAGGATGAAGCTTCCTTCTTTTTTCTAAATATGAAGTGAGAGTCAGGTGCAGTAGTGTTTTTGACTTTTGTGCTTAGACTTTTAGAGTACTCTAATGCCTAACAGATCCTACAATTATTTCATGTTATGGCAAAAAATGCATTCTCGATCAAGAACAAAAATGTAAACACAAAAAAATTAACAAGTTATATCAAAAGCTTTTAAAGAAAGAAGGCGAGATAAAACAAAACAAACAAGGAAAAGAACTTTTCTTTAATTCCTACGTCCATTGTATCAAAAAGCACCATTTTTTATGAGAAAAAAATAGACTTCCACAAAACTAATGAAAAAAGATCAGAACATACAAGAATGATTTCTGCCATAATTTTTTTACTGATCAACAAGACGATAAGAGTATCATTTAATTATCATACATTGTCCGCAATATTATTTGTCATCGGATTGTGAAATTATTTGACAATGTACAAAAAGATGACAATTCCTAAACAACTTCTTATTTTTCTGCTTGCGTTCTTCAATTTTTTCTTCCAATAATTGGATCTTTTTAGTCATTGTTTCAGCTTTGTCTTTGAGCTTAATATTGTTCCTCAATAATTCATTAATGATGTGAATACTTGGTTCTTCAACTGGAGGATCCATCTAATGGAAAAAATGGCATGCCCCAATTACCTTGCAAGCTAATCAACCAACTAAAGTGTTTAAACCAGTAAAAAAACTCAAACTTTGAATTGACAAAATGAAAAATTACCCCATAATATCGGCATCCACAAAATCTTCTTCCCGGATTAGTTTTGATCCATGAAGTCCTCACGATTGCTTCTTCTCCGTACATACACCTTGGTGCAAATGCATAAATGATATTCGGCATTTGACCTATACATGTAGCAAGTAAAAGAAGTTAAAATGGCAAAACAAATGTAGATCTCATAAAAAGTTAAGGATTTTAATAAATGTAGAGAAGAAGGATAAGTGGTTGTTAAGCAATGCGTATCAGTTTGGCACTCATTTGGTGCATAAGTGAAGGATTTTAGTGGACCTTTATACATAATTTTTTTCAGCATTATAATCCTTCCTTTGTGATCTAAAAGTTGAGATATAACATTCCTCTGGAATTTTTTTCATTAATATATCTTTTTTATTCCTTGCTTCACCAGAAAACATGATGACCTTCAAGAACTAGTTTAGCTACGAAACACAAGAGGAAAAAAATGACGATCTATGAAACGCAATAGAGAAAATGATGCAGAAATATTCCAATGCATTTGATAGAACATAATTGTAGACATGGACGGACTCAGAACGAAAAGTTGGGGGGTCCAATACATATAAAAGTAAAATAAAAAAATTGGGAGGGGCCAATGTAGGAGAGAGATAAATAGAGAAAGAGAGACTCACCGCGCGGGGAGCCGTCGAGATCGCCACCAACGACCTAGGGCATGGCGGAGGGAACAAGTTAGGGAAAGATGAAAAGCAAGGGGTACGCTGCAGGAGAGAGAGAGAGAGAGAGAGAGAGAGAGAGAGAGAGAGAGAGAGAGGATTGAGAGAGCGCATCTTACAGGAGCTATAGAAGAGAACCAGAGGTGTAGAAGGCACCTTTTTACTTCAGCGGATGGAAGAGCATGAAAGTTTTTTTCTTCTCCTGGTCAACATTTTGTTTGTTGCCATCTCACTTATTTGTTAAAAATATCATCAATTTAGGATTTACTACCATGTCAGCAGCTTCGCTGATGTGGCATCCTACATATCAATTTGAAACTGGCAAACCAGTGTTAATAGGTAAAGAGACTTCCGCCGAAAATATTATAAATTTGGGGGACCATTTTGTTACAAAGCAAAATTAAGGGACCAAACTGGGAAGAGGGCAAACTTAGGAGACTATGGAAGAAAATTACTCGTTACTAGAACCACTTTTACGAAAATTATAATTTTTATTGAAATAGTGTATATGTTTATATATTTAATTATATATAAATTAAAAATATTTTTTAATATTTTCCTTTTTTTACATTTTAATTTGAGATTGTAAAATGGATGAAGAAGAATTAAAATAAATGGAGGAATCATTTTCCTTCGTTAAAAATATAATAAAATTAAATTAACATCTTTTCTTTCTTCTTCTTTAATTTTCTTTCACTCTCAATCAAACATGCCCTTAAGGTGAGAAAAAAGGGTATGGAAACCAAACTATGTTTGGATAATATGATTAAATGAAAGGAAAGAAGAAGGAAAGAGGATAAACTTAAGTGACAATTTTATTTAGATGGACATATCCTTATATATGAGTTCGTATGTTTTATTAAGCAATGTTAAAATAAAAAATTTATTTTAAATATATTTTCCCTTCTTTTTTAAAGAAAATAATTAAAGAATGAAGATAAATTGATGGGATATTAGTCTTCATTCTCCTACATTAAATCTCAACCAAATGAGCTTAAATCATTTCCTCATTTTCCTTCTCCTTTCTTACCTTCTTTCAACCCAACTGAACATACCCTAAAAGATATTTCAAATTTAAATTTGGGTTTGTTTCTTAAACCTTCATAGAAATTACATTTCTAACTTTGAACTATAAAATCTGATAGAAATAAGTCTAAACTTTTTCAATTGGACAATTAGATCCAACGGTCTGATTTTTTGTTTTTTATTATTTTCTAATTTATTAAATGATCATTTTGCTGTTTTGAATAAAAATTTAGAAATCACTTAACTTCCCTCACCAATATTGTGCGCGAGAAGCGCTCAACATTGCACCGACAGCGAGCTCACCGCCACCGAGCTCATGACAAACAATAAGCTCGTAGTTAGTGCAAGTTCACGCGCAACATCGACCTCGCACAAAGGGCAAGCTCACGTGCAAACGGGGCGAGCTCGCACGATGGATAACTTGTCGTTGCCGTCGGCTCTCTCATAACAGCTCACCATCACGCGAGCTCGCATTAGACGACGAGCTTGCGCGATGGCGAGCTCGTGGTTGCTGCTAGCTTGCATACAGTCGCAAGCTCGTTGTCTCGAGCTTACAATAGATGGCAAGGTAGCCATTCGCACGAGCTCATGGCACTACAATGGCAAGGAATATAGGAAACCACTATAATTTATTCAAAAGGGAAAAATGATCATTTAATAAATATAAAATATAAAATATAAAATATAAAAAACTATACTATTGGATGTAATTGTCGAATCGAAAAAATTTAGACTTACTTCTACTCGATTTTATAGTTAAGACTTAGATCTAAAATTTTGCAATAGTTTGAGAGATGTTTAAAAAAATATCTCTTTAAATTTTATATATTTAAAATATTTTTTATTAAAAAAATCGTTCACTATAATTAAATAATGTACAGCTCAAGAAAAATACGTAATAAGAAAGTATTATGCTAACTTGAACTTGCATTTAGATTAATTTTTAATGTTTTATATTTTCCATTGGATTTAAGAAAGTATAAATAATTTTGAACATATGTAAGCAAACATAATAATAATAATAATAATAATAATAATAATAATAATAATAATAATAATAATAATAATAATAATAATAATAATAATAATAATAATAATAATAATAATAATAATAATAATAATAATAATAATAATAATAATAATAATAATAATAATAATATAAAAGGTTAGGAGAAGATGAAACAATTTATGGATAACTATTTTTTTTGGAACTTCTTTTAGTGGTTGGGTAAAAAAATTATTTCTTAAAGAAATAATATGACACTAAATCGGTTTTTTTTCCTTCAAAAAAGAAGAAAAAAATCTCCACAGATTCCGGATTATTACTAATATATACATTTTTTTGGGTTAGTTACTAAAATAAACATCTTGAAACAACAGTCACATCTGATTATAATTTGTATATAGCTTATAACACAAAAGGTAACGTAGTAATTCGACAAATTATTATGTGTATAATATGTCAAATTTGTTCACTCAAATTTCAAGTGTACAAAATATGAAACTGCTACCTTAAAGGTTTGAACCAAATAACAGTTGATTTTCAAGAAAAAAATAATTCAAGAATTTATTTTCTTACCTTATTGTTTTTCTTTTGTACTTATTAAAAAGAACATTTTGTTTTTTTATAACAAAGATTTAGTCAATGAAACATAAATTATGTTCGATTAAAGTTAAAGAAAGACCAGAAATGAATGATTTCTTCTGGTAAAAGTAAATATGCTTTTCTATTCCCCTCTCTCATGTGTCTTGCATGAAAAATGATTTATATTTTTTATATGATTTTCTTGAATACTATAAAATGTATGAATGTAATTACTTTGGCACCTTATTCGATTTTTATATAAATGATTTTTTTTCATTTTTGAGCATTCATCGTAAATAGGAAAAAAGTGTTTTCTTACCAAATACCTCATAGATACTTGGCGGTGGGTTATGTCTTGGTATCTAATTGCCAACCCTATTTATTGAATGAATCATCATGTGTTGATAATCCAATAAAAACATATTTGTCTCATATCATATTCATTTATTGTATCTGCCAAAGTTCGATCATCTCATGGCTTTTTGGTGGGTTTGCATGGGCACATGCATATGTTGTTAATCTTAGGATGCATGCATGCATGATATGTTGTGATGATTGATTAACTGGATAATAATTATTGTTCAATAATGCACGCCACGTTCACTGAACTGAATGCTCACTAGGGCCAGCAGTTTAGAGACCATATATATCCTTAATTAGTCAAATCATCCAAAGGCATTCAGCTGTCCATGATGCAGATATATGAGTTCTTATCTCCTTTTTTCTTTATATTTGAATGGCCCCATTTGCTCAACAGATGCATTGGAACCCAGACCATTAGTTGAGTATGCATGATCTCAATGTCTATAAGATGAAAATGTACTTGTAGATGGTTTTTTATTGCAATTTGCAACAAAATTAAGATTATGTCAGAGATAATGTACTTGTAGAAGTCAAATAAACAATAACTAATGTACTTGAAGATCAGGGTAGCAAATTTTCCTGCTTAATGAAGGTATTATTTTAAATTAGGTTTTCAATTTTTAATGAGGAACTTTTTCATGCCCTTTAGTTGCTAACTTTTTCATGCATTAAGACCTGAGGATTTCTCTTGTAATCAGAAAGAATAATAATATGGTAAAGTATTTAATTCTTTATAAAAAAAAGTTACCAAAATATTTATAGTCGTTAAATTATATAACTTATATCAACTATTACAAAATCTTAAATGTTAAAATCATCTTTGAATTTATTTCTAATCGATCTTAATATTTTTTTCTGCGTGTGATCGAGTTGACATTTTATATCTAACCTAGCTTAATTGCTTTGATATCATATACCTTGTTAAATTAATGAAGTAATAATCTATCTCGAAAGCTTAATTTTTGTATTTATATTTTATAATTTGAAATAATAATTGTCGAGAAAATTGAAGTTGGCATGGAAAAAGTTTGATATCACTATATATCAAATATTACTTTCTAAACCATGACTTGTTGCGAAAATTAAACTAGAAGAAGTTATCATAAGGGAGGACAAAATGATTTAGAAAATGCGATGGTAAATTAATTGCACAATGTGATATAAATTCAGTCCAAAATGCAAATATATATAATGTACTTTATATATATATATATATATATTCGTACCTTCACATCACATATGTAATTATAGATTAGTTGGGCGACATCCCATTGGCCCCTTTTGGTTAGATTTTTACTGTAGCTGGAATTAAATTGTTTAATCCGATAGATAGTCTCATTGCCGTAATCCACTATGAATAAGACTAATCCAAGGAGGAGAGAGAATAACTTTCTCTCTACTTTTTATTCTCTCCACCATTAATGCGCTGGACCCCACCGGATGAAAATAAAAACCGTTTGGTTCAAATATGGGGAATAAGATCTTATTTCCCAATCAAACGGACCATTCAGTTTAGTTGAGATTCGCGGTGCAGACATGAGATTTTGTGAACATGCAACCGTGCAGGGTTGCATTCGTTGGTCTGAATTTTCAAGGGTGCATGCAAACGAATTATATCTGGCATGGCATTCATGTATTCAACCACGAGATTTTTCGAGTTTTTTTTTCATATAACATTTTGGCTCGTTAAAGATAATGTTGGATTTGAATTTTGGTCCGGATAATTTTAAAATATATTTTAATAATTAAGTACAAGACATATTCATGTATATTTAGTATTCATTTCATGACTTATTCACGTAGAACTAATTTAAAGTATGGATCTTGCATCCTCCCCCAATTCGAAGATTCAATGTCGTCGTTAGGTGATTTTCCACCACACACAGAGACTTGTACAAAATGGCTATGATATCATATATAATATTTTGACCCGTCGAGATATTGTTCACTTTGTGTTTTGGTCCGCACGATTTTAAAATATATTTTAATAAGTTTAAAATATATCCACATATATATCCAATATTTCTCTCATGACTTATCCACATAGGACTAATTCAAATCATACATCTTGCATCAAAAAAGAAATCTCGAAAAAGAAAATCATAGAAAGAGCAATAAAATACAGAGAACTTAATGGAGATGCATCATGTTTAAATAGAATATATCATGTATCCTACTTTTTAGACGATTTAATTTGAAATTTATTTATTAAAATATTTTTTAATCATATAGTTTAAATATAAAAGTTTATGAGATATGATATGCGTGTATTTTACTTGATGCATTTATATTATTTATCATATATTTAAACATGATGCATCTCCATTATATTTTTTAATCATATATTTAAACATGATGCATCTCCGTCATATTTAAATAGAATATAGTTTATGAGATATGATATAGTTGAATTTGAAATTGTTGAGACATCATACTGCGGGCGTCCACTGTTGAGCGGATGACCGTTGGTGTGAGCGTGCTGGCATCCATTGATTGAGCGGATGACCATTGGTGCGAGCGTGCGGACGTCCGATCAATGGACTGGGCGACCGTGCATCTCTTCATCGGACGACCATCAATGGACCGGGCGATCGTGCATCTCTTCATCGGACGACCGTCAATGTACTGGACGACCGTGCATCTCTTCATCGGACGTCTGTGCATCTCAGCATCTCTCCACCGGACGATCGTGCTTCTCGACATCTCTCCACCGGACGACCGTGCAACTTTTCATCGTTTTTTCTGTTTATTCTGTAGCGTTATATACTGTAATGATATGATATAATATGTAACACTTGATATAAACTTCCATATAAAAAGGGAAGGATGAGATATTTTTTTAGTTATGTAGAATAAAATTTTTCATCTTCCCTTTACATCGTGTTCTCTCTGTGATCTCTACGACGTGTTCTTGGCGGTTCAATTTGTTCATCTATAGATCGATTCAGAAAGGTCTGAATCTTGACATGGTATCAGAGCCTCCGAAGACTCATATCGCTGCTTAATTCACGTCTTGGGTCAGATCTTTTCTCTCAGCAATTGATTTCTTTTGCTTGTTCTTGCATCGGTGTTCTGGTGTGTGATCTGAAGTCTTGATTGGAGTTCTTAGATCTGTTTACCTTTGTATTACTGCAAACATGAACATGTCTTCTGCATCTGGAAGTTCTTCTTCTACATCTGGAAGCTCTTCCTCTGTCTCTCCTCTTTTGAGTGCGATTGACATTTCAAATCCACCTTTCTTAAGTGCTTCTGATTCACCTGGTCAAGTCTTGATTCCGCATTTGTTGGTGGATTCGGAAAACTATCCAAATTGGAGTAGTGCATTTTATAATGCTCTCCTTGCCAAGAACAAACAAGGGTTTGTATATGGCAGTTTTAGTATTGATGAGGTTGATATTCCCTTGCATTTTCAATGGAAACGGTGCAATGCTCTTGTAGTTTCTTGGATCTCAAGCACAGTTACTAAAGAGGTCTGATAAGTAATGTTGCCTATAGCGGAAGTGCAAGGTCAATCTGGTTAGATCTGAAAGAAAGGTTTGAAAAAGTGAATGTCATGAAGGTTTATACAGTTCAAAATGACATTCATTCTTGTTCTCAAGGAGATTTATCAATTTCTGATTATTATACGAAACTCAAAAATCTTTGGGAGGAATATGATCAAATCACACCTGTTTTGCCTTCACTTGATGTGCTGAAAGAATATAGAGATCATCTTAATAATGAGAAGTTATACAAATTTTTGATGGGTCTTGCAGATGGTTATTCTCATGTCCGATCTCAGATTATGCTAATGAGTCCTTCTCCTTCAATTAATAGAGCTTATGCACTTTTAATAGAAGAGGAACAGAGACAAAAGAAAATTGGTGGAGCTGATCAACAAATAGCATTCTTGGGTGCCAAGTTTCAGCAAGCTTTCAATAAGAATAAAAGAGACAATTCGATTGTGTGTGATTTCTGCAAGAAAACAGGACACAAGAAGAGCCAATGCTATAGGATTATATGATTTCCACCAAACTTCAAGTTCAACAAAGGAAAGAACCAGATTAATCATGCAAATTCAACTAGATTGTTAACACATTAAGGGGAAAGTACAAATTCTGATAATACCATGTTTACAGAGGACCAATACAACAAAATCATCCAGTTGCTGAACAAGGAACATGCAACAAGTTCTTCTTATCCTGCTGTTAATTTGGCAGGTAGAACTGGTTTTCTTCCTTTGCACTTAACAGATTCTTGGATTTTAGATACTAGGGCTTCTAATCATATGACGTCATGTTTAAATTGGCTGACTGATGTCAAACCATTATCCAAGAGTAAATTTGTGACTCTACCAGATGGAAGTACTTCTCATGTCTCATATATAGACACTTATTTGTTAAGACAAAACAAGAAATTACTTAATGTGCTTTATGTTTCATATTTCAAATTTAATCTCATCTATGTGGGTCAGTTGACTGTGGACTTAGATTGTTCAGTGATATTTACTTTTGATGTTTGTCTAATTCAGTCTCACTGCAACGGCAAGGTGAATCGGATTGGTAAGAGGATCAATGGTCTATATCATCTACTTGAGGATGGAGAAGATTCAAAGACATTCAATGCTTGTCGTGTGTCTGTTGTTGTTGCTGATTCATCCATGGAAGTTTGGCATAGAAAATTGGGACATATTCCTTTGGATAGAATTCAGTTCATCCATTCTATTTCTTGTAAAAGGGATGATTCCTTTCATTGTAAAGTTTGTCCTATGGCTAGACAAACTTGTTTGCCTTTTTCTGATAAAAGTTTACAGACTCAGCATAGTGAGACAAGATTGAGTTTAGTTCATATAGATACATGGGGTCCTTTCAAGATTCCAACTTATGATAGACACAAATACTTTGTTACAATTGTTGATGATTTTAGTCGAATGACTTGCGTTTATCTGATTGCTGACAAGTCTGATTGTGCTCGAATGGTTATACAGTTCATAACCTTTGCAGAAAATCTTTATAATAACAAAGTTCAAATTGTTAGAATAGATAATGACTCAGAATATTGCAATACAACTTGTCAAGAATTTTTTAGCAAAAAGGGAATCTTACATCAAACAAGTTGTGTTTATACCCCTCAACATAATGGAGTAGTTGAAAGAAAGCATAAGTACATTCTTGTGACAGCAAGAGCCTTAATGTTTCACTCCAATTTGCCACTTAAATATTGCGGAGAAAGTATTCTTACAGTCGTGCACATAATTAACAAATTGTCACTTAAAGTGCACAAAAATCTCTCTGCATATCAAAAATTTTTCAGTGTTACTCCAGACTTTAATCATTTTAAAGTGTTTGGATGTTTGTGCTATCCACTAACAAGTTGATAACTGATAAATTTGATAAAAGAGTTATTCCCTGTGTTTTCTTGGGATATTCTATGAAGCAAAAGGGCTACAAGGTCTTAAACTTGGATACTAACAAAGTGTTAGTCAGCAAAGATGTAAAGTTTTATGAGAGTATCTTTCCATTTACTCTACAAAAACAGAAATCAGATTTATTCTTTGAGGATATCTTCAAGTTACAGTCAGATCAAAGTTTTTCACAAGAGTCTATTGATCAACCTATGTCAGTATCTCCTGATTTTTTTTCCTTCTGAGGGGTTGTCTTATTCTTCTTCTAATACTCCAATTCAGAATTCTGCCATTGAAATAACCTCGGATACTGTTGATCAACCTCAAGAATCTGATATTCTTCCTCTGGTTCCATCTCAAGTTTCTGTTAAAGAGAAGAGGATTAGAAGACCACCATCATGGTTACAAGATTATATCACTGGAAATTTGGCAAATTCCAATACTTGTCATCCAATAAGTAACTTTGTTGATCATTCAGCATGTACACCTTCATATCCGAATTTCCTATATGCTCTCTCTGTTGTGTTTGAACCATCCACTTATGATCAAGCTGTGCAAGATGATAAATGGAAAGAAGCTATGGATTGTGAACTCAAAGCTTTGGAGTCTAATGGAACATGGGAGGTTGTGGATCTACCCCCCGAAAAGAAACATGTTGGTTGTAAATGGGTGTACAAAGTTAAAATGACTGTTGCAGGTGAAGTAGAAAGATATAAAGCCCGGTTAGTGGCGAAAGGTTATAATCAGAAGGAGGGTATTGATTATACCGACACATTTTCTCCAGTAGCTAAGCCTGTAATCATTCGAGCTATGATGATTTCTGCAGAACAAAATGGGTGACCTCTTTTCCATCTGGATGTCAACAATGTGTTTCTAAATGGAGAGTTATACGAAGAAGTGTACATGAAGTTACCACAGGGATTACATAGACAGGGGAGAATTCCAAAAACAAAGTATGCAGACTTTTGAAATCGTTGTATGGATTGAAACAGGCTTCACGACAATGGAACATTAAGTTCACTGAAATCCTTTTGAGTGAAGGATTTACTCAGAGTCGAAATGATTATACTCTGTTTACTAAATCAGTAGGGAACTCTTTCGTGGCTTTCCTTGTCTATGTTGATGACATTTTGGTTACAGGAAACCATCTTCCTACTATAGAATGTGCTAAAGTTGCTTTGCAGTCACGAATTAAACTCAAAGATCTCGGTGAGGTTCATTTTTTTCTCGAAATGGAGGTTCTCAGATCACCCACAGGAATTTTCTTAACACAACGGAAGTATGCCTTGTCTCTTCTATCTGACCTTGGTCTTATTGGTGCTAAGCCTGCAGGCACGCCTTTAGAACGAAATCAGAAACTTACCACAACTGCGTATGATGAGTACTTACGACAGACTGGTTCCAATACTCCGGTTGATGATCTTTTGACTGATTCGGAATCTTTTCAAAGACTTATTGGGAGACTTATATATCTTACTAACACAAGACCAGATATCACATTTGTTGTTCATCATTTAAGCCAATTCATGCAAAACCCGAAGGTATCACATCTTGAAGTTGTTGTTCGAGTGGTGCGATATTTGAAACAGTCTCCTGGCAGAGGTCTATTCTTTTCTGCAGAAAAGAATAATCATGTTTCGGTGCATTGTGATGCTGACTGCGCAGCTTGTGCCTTCTCTCGTCGTTCCGTTTTCGCATTTTGTATTTAGATTGGTGGCTCTTTGGTTTCATGGAAGTCAAAGAAACAAGCAGTTGTTTCTCGTTCCTCTGCCGAGTTTGAATTTCGCAGTGTCGCCTTGGCAGTAGCAGAGATTGTTTGGCTGGATAGACTCTACACAGACCTCTCATTTCCTTTACTCAAACCTGTCACTATTTTTTGTGATAGTCGAGCTGCTATTCAGATTGCTGAGAATCTTATTTTCCGCTAGCGTACTAAACATATTGAAGTTGATTGTTATTTTGTTCGTGATTATAGCTTGAAGAAGATGATCACCTTGCAACATGTTGGCACTCGGGATCAATTGGCTGATCTGTTGACTAAGGCGTTGAGTAAACATCAGCATGACTACTTAACGAGCAAGATGGGGTTGTTCGATCTGTTTCAACCTCCATCTTGAGGGGGGAGTGTTGAGACATCATACTGCGGACGAACGACCATTGGTGTGAGTGTGCGGGCCTCCATTGATTGAGCGGATGACAATTGGTGCGAGCGTGCGGACGTCCGATCAATGGACTGGACGACCGTGCATCTCTTCATCGGACGACAATCAATGGACCGGGCGACTGTGCATCTCTTCATCGGACGACCGTCAATGTACTGGACGACCGTGTATCTCTTCATCGGACGTCCGTGCATCTCAGCATCTCTCCACCGAACGACCGTGCTTCTTAGCATCTCTCCACCAGACGACCGTGCAACTTTTCATCGGTTTTTTCTATTTATTCTGTAGTGTTATATATTGTAATGATATGACATAATCTGTAACACCTGATATAAACTTCCATATAAAAAGGGAAGGATGAAATATTTTTTGAGTTATGCAGAATAAAATTTTTCATCTTCCCTCCACATTGTGTTCTCTCTGTGATCTCTACGACGTGTTCTTGGCGGTTCAATTTGTTCATCTACAGATCGATTCAGAAAGGTCTGAATCTTGACAAAAATATGTAATTAAAATAAATAATATAAATTTAAGATGATTTTTTTAATCGTATACTTCATATCCATTACACTTCTTATAATTTAAAATAAAGTGTGATTCTAGTGTTTTCTGCTATCGTTCTCTTTCTCAAACCATCATAACAAAAAAGTTTTCTTTATGCACAGCCAAATATAAATAAAAAAATAAACAACTCCTCTTAATCTAATTAAAAGAATATCTTATTTTTCTGTAAGCTATTCTGGATGAAGTAAATTCATGTAAAGTTGCGATGACAAACTTTTTAGTCAAGTGTGTGTTAATCAGTGTAGCTATTGTAGGAGTGCCCTATTTTTTCCTTAAAGAAACCTATATTTTTCGAGTGATTTTTTAAAATTAAATAAATATTATCATCTTTCCGGAACCTATATCTTTTTATAATTTATACTTATGATAATATTAGGAATTATTTTATCTATAAATTGGTAATAATGATACATTATTTATTTTATTCCATATTTTAACTGTATAATTTTCAGTCGACCTCCTCAGGTGATTTTTATTTATGTTTTTTGACAATGCTTCGTAAGATACATATATGTGTGGCATTAAATGTAGATAAAAGTATTTAAAAATGCAAATCTTAAAGCCTTTAAGAAGTTTGCCTTCATCAAGATATCTGAATTCTGAATTGGTCCCACGAGTCTTCCTCGAGCATGCCCATATCAGACATGTTTAATGGTTCACATGCCCTGTTTTCAATTTTCCGAAACATATCGAAAAAACAATCCCACCAAATTTGACCCCGTTTAAATTCGCATGAGTTATTGGAATTTTAATTTTAATTCGATAATAATTCACATTTTTATTCTTTAATCAATTTACTTCTCCATGTTTTTTTTACTATATTACTATTATCTTTAGGTGGCATTGGAATATAAATTAAAGACATATAGATAGATTATTCAATGAATATGTTTATATATATATATTACACAATATTTGGATGATATCAAAATAGTGAGATTATTATTTTTCTTAAAAAGACAACTATTGAAATTAGCATAATCAGACATATCTTAGGAATAAAATAATAATATATTTTTCATTCAAATATTGAAATATTAATACTTATTTTATTATTTATTTCATGAGTGTTTGATTTTACTTTTCAATAATAAAGTATTAATTTGAACACTGTTGAAATAGCAGCGGGAGCGAAATGGTAAAGTCTGGCTAGATTAATTATTTTAGACATTGAATTCGAAACTATTAATTTTATCATGCTATGGGAGATGTAGATCCGCTAACAATTGCTAGCCAAATTTGATTGAAACTGTTTTTATTTTATAAGGTCATGTTATGACCATGCAACAAGTACAACATCAACAGCTGTAACCTTTGAACATACATGCTAATTAGGTGAACCCATCAGGCTGATGAATTAAACAGCATCAAGCACACTACTGTAACATCTTAAGAATTACAAATGAAATTAGCATAATCAGTCATATCTTAAGAATACAAGATAATATATTTTTCATTCAAATATTGAAATATCTATTAATAATATAGTTATTTATTTTATGATTAATTTAATGAGTGCTTGATTTTAGTTTTTAAAATAAAATATTAATTTGAACACAGTCGAAACAGTAGGACTACTCATACATAAGTCGAACGATAAACTCTGACTAAATTAATTATTTCAAAAATTAAACTCAAAACTAAAGCGAAACTTAGTTGAAACTGCTTTTTTATAAGGTCGTGTTATGACCATGCAACAAGTACAACATCTCATCTTTTCATTCAGCTTTAACAACTGTAACCTTTGAGCATACATGCTAATTAGGTGAACCCACCAGGCTGATGATTTAAACAGCATCAAGCACACCACTAAAATTAAATGCAGATCATGTCAGAAACCCAAAAAGAAATTAACCAAATCCATGTGATTAAACACTAAACAAGTTCTTATGGAAAATTTCAGTTAGATATCATCTGCATTAACCAGTGGATAACAACTAATCTTTTCCATTTGCAGACGTACTAAATATTATTATACGAAATCAAGAACCAACTGCTGAGATCTCTGCAGAATACAAATCATTTTTAACAATGCATCTTTATATGTATTGCAGATGAATTATTAGGTAGATGAACTCTCTGCACGCTGTCGTTCCTGTGTCCGAGTGAGAGCTCCGACCTCCACCAGTTCATGAACTGGAACAATGCATCTTATAACCGTCAGCAATTGATGGGCATGGGCAGATCGATGTGGTGTGTCCAACTCCCAATTGGTTTGGTTCCTGGAGCTTGAAGAAAGGAGAGTAACATGGCAACATGTGCTTGTGCCAAGTCCCCCTCCCTCTCCCTCTCTCTCTCTCTCTCTCTCTCTCATCTATGGTTATCTGCATTCCATCTGATGGTGGATCCTACGGCCATTAAGGTTCTGATCGATTTCTGACCCTGTGCAGAGAGAGAGAGAGAGAGAGAGAGAGAGAGAGAGAGAGAGAGAGAGAGAGAGGCCCACAAGGGCCGGGGGTTCACATGGTGGACCTTGCAGCAGTCCAGAGATTTGCTCAAAACTGCAGAAGATTCTGCTGGTGCACTGCTGCTCAATGTGCCATCCATTTTTTTCTATTGGCCTTTCTCTGCTGAGTTCGTGCATCAGACTCGCTTAGGCCGCAAGTGTCCAAAGCCATTCCATTACTGCTTGCGATACTTCCAACAACACTACTACCTAATGCTACTGCTATTACTGAAATAGCATTCTTAATCTTTTCTTTTATGTTCTTGTAAAATCACATAACACCATTCTTCTTAAGATTGAAACTTTTCTTTTCCTTTTCTACATGCAATGTGACAACTTTTTATGTCCAAAATCTGATTTGAACGACATACGTAGATATAGAGCATGTTGCTTAGCTTTCATGTCAAAAATCTAACGAGTTCAGGGGCTAAATAGTTTCACGTATCTGTCTTGGTCCGAGTGGTCTCCATCACTACGACCAATCCAAGGCCTCAGATTACGAAGACACATATCAACAACTTCATATGCCCATTTAAAAGCTTGAACCTTGGCACAGATCAGCACTTCAGAGCACCGACCAGCAGAAAAATAATTGATGCAAAGTTGCCATCCAGCAACCACACAAACACACACCCCAATGTGTGCTGCCACAAATGATATAATATTTTGAGCTTCCAAACATTATATTGTCTATATATATATCCCTTGCAGCGACTTCCAGTTCAGTTCAAGCCACCACTTACTACTGTTCTGTGCAAAAGAAATGGTGGCAGCAATGGCTTCTTCCTTCCTTGCCCTGCTCTGCCTGCTCTTGGCGGCCGCTCCTACCTCCATGGCCGCACCGCCGAGGAGAGCCATAGACGTGCCGTTCCAGAAGAACTACGTCCCCACCTGGGCGTTTGATCACATCAAGTACTACAATGGCGGCAACGAGGTGCAGCTCTACCTCGACAAATACACAGGTGCTGCTCAGCTCAGAGAGCAAAGGCTAATTGTTCAACTGTGCATCAAACTCTGAAGTTTCTGATTTCTGTTCAAATTGTGGTAAAATTTCCAGGCACGGGCTTCCAATCCAGAGGCTCATACCTGTTTGGCCACTTCAGCATGCAGATCAAGCTGGTTCCGGGGGATTCTGCCGGAACTGTCACAGCATTTTATGTAAGCTGCAGAATAGATTACCTTTTTGGTTGCAACTCCTTGTAGCATCCTAACTTGATCTGCATGCTCTGCACACAGTTATCATCTCAGAACTCAGAGCACGACGAGATCGACTTCGAGTTCCTGGGGAACAGAACGGGTCAGCCCTACATAGTGCAGACCAATGTGTTCACCGGCGGGAAGGGAGACAGGGAGCAGAGGGTCTACCTCTGGTTCGACCCGACCAAGGATTACCATTCCTACTCAGTCCTCTGGAACATGTACCAGATTGTGTAAGCTGCTTGTTCCTGCTCTACATTTTTGTTCCAAGTAGCATCATTTTTAGTCACATGAAATCAAAGCCCTCCTGTTTTGTTCTACTTTATTTCAATTATTAGGGGGAAAAAAGACTTTTTTTTCTGACAGAACACTTGATAAAAGTTCCTGACATGGTCACGGCGTGTTGGTACCTCCTGCTACAGCTAGCCATGGCTTATAGATAAGCACACACACCACTCCCAATGGCACCCCATCGTGTCCTGCACTGAGCTGTCTGCATGTGATTACTGTACTGCTGTTCGGGTTAGAACAGATTACAGAGCTAAAATGGGGTGTTAAATGGGATCAAAATGCAGGTTTTTTGTGGACGACGTGCCCATCCGGGTGTTCAAGAACAGCAAGGACCTCGGGGTGCGCTTCCCGTTCAACCAGCCGATGAAGATATACTCGAGCCTGTGGAACGCCGACGACTGGGCGACCCGCGGCGGGCTGGAGAAGACGGACTGGTCCAAGGCGCCGTTCGTGGCGGCGTACAAGGGGTTCCACATAGACGGCTGCGAGGCCTCCGTCGAGGCCAAGTTCTGCGCCACGCAGGGGATGCGGTGGTGGGATCAGAAGGAGTTCCAGGACCTCGACGGCTACCAGTACCGCCGCCTCGCCTGGGTGCGCCAGAGCTACACCATCTACAACTACTGCACCGACCGCTCCCGCTACGGCAACATGCCGCCGGAGTGCCGGCGGAACAGGGACGTCTAACTGCGCACTGTGCATGCGGCGGCGGCGGCGTCTCCTCGTCCTCGTGTCCATCACGAGGCAGGGCATCGCATGCACTGTTGAGAGCTGTGAACTGGCCATATTTGCATAGTATAATTACTTGTGGTTCTTCTACTTCTTGTGCTTAATTTATTGCTGCTCTACTGCTCCACATATTAATATATATTTTTATTTATTTATTTATTGCGTGACATGAGTCTACATATATGCGATATGTCATTAATTCGTATATTAATTCTTGTGAGGAGATTAATGTAATGAAGATTAAAAAAGGAGCTTTATGTGTTCTAAATAGATTTGTAAGATAATGTTGGATTCTTGTCACTTTTGTGGCAATAATTGTGGTGTTTGGTGAATTGTGGAACATGAATTAAATTAGATATTTTTTTTGTTAATTTGGGAATTCATGGCATTTGCTTGCCAAATACTCACGTTTGGGATTCATGTTAGCAATGGCTTGCCATGACCAAGAAAATTAATATAAAATATAAGAAAATTTTTATTTGATTCAAACGTAAAAAATATTTGTATCATTAGCCTCGCTGGAAAAACCTAAGCTTGGAAAAAGAAAGTTTAAATTTTGCAAACGCAGAAAATTAGATTTTTCTATGTTTGCCTCAATATTGGTTTTAGACCACCGATGTAACGGCATAATCTCGTATCATATACATCCAAATTGTAGTCAATAAAAATTTGTGAAATAAATTTAAAAAAGTGAAACAAGATTCAGACGACTAAAATGTTCGATAGATAAAAATGCAAAAGATAATCAATTATAAGTATATATATCTCTCGATAATAGAAAATTCAATATCTTGACGGACTATCATACAACTCAATTATTCAAAGATAGAGAGACCTAATGGTAAAGGAGACTCAAAAGACATCCATGTGTAGACAAATCCATCACGAGCATCGGCTATCGCATACCACCAGCATAAAGGATCCACCAGAGCCTAGTTATTTGTGGGATTCAACACAAAAAATGATATCCCATAAGCATAAAACACTCAGTGTGTAAGGCAACAAGTACATAAGATAAGTGATAGAATCAACATGAAGATGAATAATACGATGACATTGAATTAGGCTTAACAATAGTCACAATGATAATAAATCTAAGTCTACGATAAGATAAAGTCATACTTCCTGAGACAACAGGAGTTCATATCTACCATCTACCTGATATCAATAAAGTCATATGTATCCTAGGACAACATCAGGAATACATCTATCCTAGAACAACATCAGAGAATAATAATATCCTGGAATAATATCAGGATTGTATCTTATGTCGAACATCATCAGAACATAGATAGGGTAAACCATATCTTAGAACAACATCAAGATTATAGAATTGCCTTGGAACCGCATCAGGACATAAACAAGATACAAGATCCATGTATTAGTGTAAGTGTTTTAATATGAGTCACTTTAGCAATCTTAATCTTATCTCATTAATGTGTTCATATGACTTTAGGGTAATTTAATTAATCACTTATGAGTCTTCCAGGTACGTCGACTACCAGTGGTGGTGCACTAATCACGGCCAATGCCTTAAAAGGGGAGGATACACACGAATCATCTTTGTTGAACAACGGGAGCTAGCTAAACAATAGGAACTAGGTAGTAGCCACACTACCCGCCCTATATAATTAACACTGCGGCTCCAAACAATGATCGACGTCCTATTTGTGTAATTAATATTGCATTCTTACCTCGACAAAGTCCTTAAGCTTTCTCTAAAATTTAACCTATCTAGAATCAAATCAAGAACTATGATTTTTGCCTAATGGATCTAGGACGCGGGCCGAGTGATAAGAAAACGGTCCCGTCCTATAGATGTCCACACGGACCGCGTTAGGGTGACGCAGACCGTATTGTCTTAGGGTTTCCGTCATCGTTGTCGCGTCCGTATCCGCCTCGTCGCCTGGTCGCGTGTGTTTACGGATTCCGTCGCCATCGCGTCTGTATTCTACGACCGCGTTCGTTGACCGCACTCTACGTCCGCCCGCCTCGCTCTGCGCCCGTCCAAATCGCTTTGCATCCAGGTTTGGGCCGCGCCCGCGTCGATTGATGTCGCGCCCGTGTGTGAAGGACACGAGGATCGCATGCGAGGGATGCGGTCCATGTGACCTCGCGTCCCTAGGGTTTCCTTGCGTCGTCGCGCGTCCGTCGCGCTCCGATAATCCGGTCGACGTGGGATCAATGCGGACCGTGTTGATCATCTTTTCCAGATCCAGCTGTCGCGTCGCCGGATTTCTGTGCCATTTTTCAGGTGGTTTTTCGATCAGTTTTATGAGGGAAAATTCCCCTATCTAGATTTCAATCATCCAAACAATAATTTCTAGAAAAAGCCAAGGAAAAATCCAAGACAACATGCAAAATCCATTACAATATCTTATGTACTAGGAATCCGTCAAGGACATACCTTCGGATTCATCGAGTTTCTCCTAATCTTTCTGGGACGTCCCCTCTGACGTTTCTCTTGCTGAGATGAAGAATCTTTCCCTCTTAGGCCGAATAAAATTCATAGGATGAGAGAAAGAAGAAGAGAAAGAATGAATACGGGGAAAGGGGAAGAAACATCTTACCTAGGGCCGGCCATAATTTTCAGAATAAAAATCTCTAGCTCAAACCTCTAGGGATTATTTATAATCCAAGAGTCCAAATTTATTGGACAATCATTGAATTTCCAAATTTAAGTTAATTAAGAAATAACTAGGATTCTGATTTTTATTTCCTAAGTATGAAGATATCTTTGAGTAGATAAAATATGAGGAGATAAAATATGAGAGAATTTGAATTTAAATTCGATTATAGGGATATTTTTGAAATGGAAAGATTCGAAGAATTACATAAATAGAATAATTTCTTTAAGAAATATATTAATTTATACCGAAACAAATATATAAATAATTAAAAAGAAATAAGACAACAAATAAAGAAGAGGGCCGGTCTCCATCATTTTTTTATTATTTTATTTTGTATTTATTTATTTAGCAGTCTTTATTAAAATTAAATATATCTCAAAAAGAAAATTAATCTAATTGGGTGCAATGTTGCATAACATAAATAATTTTAACAAGAAAATGTATTATTGAAGGTTAAAAGGATCATTTTGTTATGTCTTTTCAAATTTAGGCACTATTTTACTATAAAGTAAAATTAAAGGACTAGACAAATTAAAAGACTTGGCCAAAGCTTTAGGAAGATAAACATCATTTTTTGTGTCAATATGTACAGAAAGGAAGTTGTTTACGGTGTTCCCGGTGCATGACATCTTATAATATTATTAATAATAATAGTAGCAGAAAAGTGAGTACGTCACACGCTTTCTATGTCAAGCATGTGCATGGCCTTATGCATTTTTTTTTTCATTCTTTTGACAGTTTTCATTGACTATAACTTTGAAAGTTGTTGATACTTAAAAATAATTTTATAATATAATAAATAATACAAAATAATTATATTCATTATGAATGTTAATAATATTCAGAAGTTTTCAAAAAAAAATTATAATAATGAATATACTTATTATCGATGATTCAAATTAAATTGTTTTAAATTTATAAATGATCTTTTATATTATAACTAAAGAAATATGATTAAAAATAATCGAAAAAGAAAAAAATTGTACGAAAAGGACTTAATTTTTATTTTTGTTGAAAATATAGAATAAACTTCTATTTTTATTATATAAAAGGTCACCAACTTTCAATTTTGTATTACATTTAGCTTAAACTTTATTTATTGGATAAAAATACCAATTTTCGATGTTTTCTCGTATATAGTTTCAATTTGTTTAAAAAAACATTAAGTATGATATAATAAATTCAATGGATAAGTGAATATTATATGTATCCCTAAAAATATCAAATGAATAGAAAAAAAATTATATCTTTAATGTGAGTCATAAAAATCATTAATCTTAATTTTATTAATAAAATATTAGTTGTTCAATAAATTAATATAGATTTACAAATGTAATGAGTTACTTTAAAAAAAATGAACTCAATTGCATATTTATTTTTATATACAAAATATTATATAATGTCATTTACTCATTTAAATTTATCACATCAAATTACTAATGATCTTGAACAAATATTGTGAGAATAGACATGAGAAAATATTGAAAGTTGGAAACTAAATAATTAAAGTCTAAGTTAGATTCGAAAAAAATATGAAAGTTAATGATTTTTTAATTTGAAAAAATAGGTATATGTGCAACAAATATAAAAACTAACTTTTTAGTACATTTTTTTAAAGAAAATACATGGAACTCGACACACGGGTGACACGCTCATTAGTCATTAATAATAATAATAATAATAATAATAATAATAATAATAATAATAATAATAATAATAATAATAATAATAATAATAATAATATAATATAATAT
>LTAE01003939.1:54993-90723 GCA_001647135.1 Pontederia paniculata | reverse complement strand
CATGAATAAAAGTAAAGTGGTCATCTTATTAATTATTTTGTTTGATAGGTAAAAAATATTAGTGGCAACCAAAACAATTGTACAATGATGTGGACCCAGGGACGGACCCAGAATGAAAAGTTAAGGGGGGCCGATACATATAAAAGTAAAAAAAAAATTGGAAGGGGCCAAGGATTGAACCCTTGATTGGACTCTCGGCCCACCATTGAGCTCGACTATTCTGGTGTCGTTCCGAGTCGCGTGTCTGACTATAGAAGGTGAGACTCCTAGCAGAGATTATTCTGCGTTCACAAGGACTCGAAGTCGAGATCTGCTTAAGTGGCAAGTAGTCGCTTATCACACCATACAAACTTCTGTTGTACTTAATGATATTTTTAACATGACACGCATGAATAAAAGTAAAGTGGTCATCTTATTAATTATTTTGTTTGATAGGTAGAAGATATTAGTGGCAACCAAAACAATTGTACAATGATGTGGACCTAAACTATTAGATGAAACTAAGCATGTTTCAGGTATGTACTTGTTACATATATGACTACTAATAAACTGGATTAAATTATGACATGTACTAGACTACTAGGTATATAGTGTATAAGATTTTTGACCAGGCAAATAACTTGGTCAAAAGAAAATTCCACTGCATGGATTTGGAAATGGTGACTCTTTTGACTGGTCCCACTGCCAGAAATCCAACCAAATTGTACCATGGACTTGAACTGTCAATTCCTTGTCAAACTTGTTGAATGCCAAGTTGCATGCATTGCTGGCAGAAGAAACTTTGCACGAAAAATATTAGTGTTGATGGTAAAATGACACTTAGAGGTTGATGAATAAAATGGCAAAAATCATATACCATTAGATAAAAATTAGGGGATCAAAATATATAAACTTAAAATAAGAAAAAATAGGAGTACAAAATTTGAACCCTAGATATTAAAATATTAACTCTAAAATTTAATCATTAAATCAACTAAATAATTATATTATTTTATTGATATCTATTCTATTTGTTGATTGCAATTACTTATACATACATATATATTTTAATATATTGAAAAGTTGAAGAGGAGCGAGGGACCCCCCCTCCCATCCCAAGCACTATTTGAGTCCGCCCTGATTTGACTACTCTAAAATTTTCAAAAGGTAAAGAAGTTTCAGTCCATTTTTTGGATATCCATTCGAAATTCTCGATATTCAAAATTATTAGCTATTGATTAATATATAATCAAAGTAAAAAACAGAATGACATTCCTCTAATTAAATAGGTGAATTCAAAAATTAAACTCAAAGCTAATAACTCTCGTCGATTTTGGATATAATTCTACTAGCCAATTGTGTCAATCTTCATTAAGTTTTAGTTTAATTTATAAAAGCACAAATTAAGAGAGAGAGAAAACAATTAAAACCAGTTAGATGCATTCACCAAATAATATATATATATATACTTTTTAAAATTTAATAGGTCTATAAATCTTTTTTTTAACTCATACCTGTTAATAAAACATCCAACATTAAGACTTGATCTACCCATAATTAGTTTTTTATTCCAAAATTAAAATTAATTTTTTAAAATCAAGAGTCAATCGCTTATATTAGATTAATACGAATCCTTAAATGCTTGATTGATTGACACGCAATATATTTATTATGATATTATCGGGTAAATGTATGTGATGCCCACCAATGCCTTGGCTATATGACATATTCAATATAGCAAGAATTAATATATAATTTACCATCAGATGATTATAATTAAAGTTTGACTAAACTTTTTGTCTACTAATTTATTAAATTATATAATTAATATATTAAGTAAGAAACATTAACAACTTATCACGGTCAAACATTTGAAATCATGATAATATTGAACCCCTTTAAAACTTTGAAAACATATCATCATTTATTATCGCTCAACTTTTAACTTTTACAAAAGAAAGATCCGAAAAGATCACAAAATTATTTTTTTAGAAAGATGTCAAGTCTAATAATTATTTTTAAACAGTCATCTTAAATCAAATAATTAATTTTAGAGAATGCAAATATTAACACAGGGAAAAAAATTAATTTGTTATTTTATAAAAGGACGATAACTACTTTAATTTCATTAAATACTCTTCGAGAAGGTCTTTTCCATTCATCCTTATCTCAACATCTTTCCTGGTAATTGACCAAATTAATTTAATGGACTTAGAAATATTTTTTCTTATTCAATTAAGAAACTCAAGTAAGGGAGTGCTCATCCAATTATCTCAAAAAATTCACATTTTGAACAATTCAATATTCATAAACTAATAAAAGAGTTTTTAGTGTTAAATTGTTGATGTTGTTTTAGTTTCTAATATGATATATATGTTCAAAAACATCAATATTTTAGCACCTCAAAATAGAGCATAAAAATAACTATTTTAACCTTCATATTCTAAACTATAATTTAACCCAATTATATATATATATTAAATAAATGGCAAAAAAAAATAAAAGTTGCTATTTTTGAGAATATTACGTTGTAAAATGGTTAAACAAGGAATCCCTTCTTTTGTAAATATCACAACATGTTGGGGGCATTTCCCAAGCCAAGAGGATAAGATATTTTTTAACTCCGGCCGAAATAATATTTATTAGTTTCCTTCCTAAAAAATAAAACTTTAGAAAAAGGTATTTAAAAGCTTGCATTTTTATCTCTGTTGCTTACGTTTCTATCCGCCTCCGTTAAAGAACAATAAAGAGCTCAAGAAGAAGCAAAAAGGACGCCACAAAGGAAGGCGACGGCGAAATCTCTCGAATGCGAGCGCGGTTTGATCACCGGAAAGCTACTGCGACGTCGTTCCCGGATCGACTTCGAGGTCTTCTGCTCGATTTGGGCTTAAAAATCTCGCCTTTTGATCCCTTATCAGGTGAGCACTCCCGGTTTTTGGAGGCTTCTATGCGAGTTTTCTTCATGTCCGCGATCGGATTTTGGTCTGTCGTGGCGTTTGATTTATGAGACGTTGGTGAATGCGCTCTCCCGACACCGGTTTCCTCTGGTGGTTTCTCTCCTTGCTTCCATTCTCGTGTTCTTTTCTCCCTTTCTTTTCCCTTTTTTTTTTTTGGGTGTTGGATCCTTCGTCAATGCCTTTCTGCCGTTAGGTCAAGGAAAAGGTTGCATTTTTTGTTTTTTTACATACACAGAGTGTTCACTTTATCTGGATCAATACTTGTTGAAATCAGTTTGATTTTTTTTTTCTTTTCTGGTCTTCTGCGCTTTCGGAATTGGTTTTAGAAGGATCATTACTGAGAAAATGGGATTGTTGACATTTTAAAGTAAAGTAGGAATTTTGTTATCCTGTTCAAGATTACTTTGAGTTTTATTGTTTTTTAGTACGATTTTTTTTATTTGTTTAGAAAACTTGTTCAATTCTCTGATAATTTCCTGGATAAGATTTAATTGTTTGGATAATGGGATTATAATCGCGATAAAAAAAGTGAATTTTTACTTACTTTTACTGTATTTTGCGAGGTTTTGCTGTATAAACGTGGGGAAAAAAAGGGGGTTGATCATAGGAAAATTGCATAATAGGAAAAAGAACATCGCATTCTTTTACCAGTTATTGTTTCTTTTAATATAATCGTTTTCTATCTTTGTTCATCTGTACAGTAATTTTTCTTCATTATCAGCACATGTTTGTCTTGTAAGATGTCATTGACCAGAATTATAATGGTAACAAAACTCACTTAATTAGGCAAGAACCTGACGGTAGTTGAGAGTTTGATATATTGTTTGACTATACACATTTTATATCTCTTTGGATAAATAGTATACATATTTTATTGTTGTAAGCTCATGTGCTTTGATCTAGTGTTTTTATGCTAACGAAGGTTAAATTGTTTAAAAAATGTTTAATCCTTTAGCTCCTGGATTGTGTTCTATTGCTTCTTTTATTTGGTTATTCTAGATCGGCAAGTGGAAATGGAATCCATTTTAGTTCAGGATGTCGTCTCATAGTGTTGTGGGATGCATAACTGCAGACCATTTGTTGAAACAGTCCAATAGAGAGGAACATTTGTTTTGGTTAGCGAGGCATGATGTCCCTCTGGAAAACTAATGGCTATAGGTTCCCTAAGCATAGTGGAATTTGTTACCAGGCATGATATTTGGAGATTCTTGATTCCTTGACTTAGGCAGTTACTTGACATAATTATAATCTATTGATGGTGGCTAACTTGTCTACGGAAGTTCCTTTGGTTTGTCAAATGAAGATATGCTCTGGCCCTAGTCAATGCACAAATATAATGGAATTTATGAGTACATTCTGCAATGAGATAAGGTGTTTTTGTTCCTCACCTTTGGATAATAAACTTTGACGAAAACTTATTAAGGACTTTCCTTTAGAAGCATTTGCTAGGGTAAGCTTGGATAATCACTATTTCTCTTCCTATTCTGACTGCTGGACTTCACTTTGTTTATTGTCCTCCTTTTTTTTTTAAATTCATTCTGCTTTTATGACTTGCGTCCCATGAAAAAATAGAAAATTCTTATATGACTAAATAGATTCATCCCTTGAGAGAAAAAAAAAACCTTTTCAGATTCAATACTGATAACTCTTCTTGATGCCTTAGTTTAATCAAGAAGGGCTTATTTGGGCCTGGAAATTTCTCTTAACACATGGTCTTCATATGATCAAATGTTTACAAATATTTCTACACAATAATTTCATATATTATAAATTTTGTAATTAGTTCTACTAAATGAGTTTTCTACAAGTACGTTTTTGTCTGTTGGTTGATGGCTACCCATGATGAAATTTCATATAAATGTAACCCATGATGAAATTTCATCTCATTTTCTCTTTTTGATTTTTGGTTTTGCATTTGTCTTCTGATGAAGTCTGTGCATCCATATTCATGCTCAACTTTGTAAGAACAGTCATCTAATAATTTTTTGCCATGATCATGAAGTTTACTAGTTAAAAGTTTCTGATCAAATAAGCAGTGTTATAAAAAAAAATCAGTATGTACATGTATCGCTGGATGGTTAAAAATAAGTGTAAAATGTTAAGTAAAAATGCAGATTAAGGCTATCGCAATTCAAACTTTCATATTCGTTTTTGCATGTCTTGTTACATGTATGCTGTAGATTTTGTTGACCTTACTGCCAATACAAGCCCAGACTATTGTCTTTATTGCTTATTCTTTACGTCTATCTTCTTTGATATCTAGCTAGAAGTTATGTCTTGATCATCTTAGGCTACAGTATGCAATTTTGAAACCTTAAGAGACTTTCTAATCTTATTTAAAACATATTCTCAACTGCAGGAAATAACAGTTACTTCTGAAGTGAGTGCTGATATTTTGACATTAGTTGAGACTTTTCTGCTTGGATTTAGAGCTCTGGAATTGACTTGAGATATTAGCTGAGATTATACCTTTGTTGAACAGTAATTATTTCTCAGAAAAAAGGAGTTTGACAAACATGGTGTCAAGATCATCTGCAAACCTTTTTGATATGGCTTCTGATGATTTGATAGACTTTGATCATGCAATTAGAACACTTCCCAGGGTTATGACAACTCCAGGTATTATATCTGATATAGACAGGGAAACAAGCAGTGATGAGGATTCTCATGACTCTAAAGTTATATATCGGGATCGCAAAATAATAGTAGCAAATTGTCTTCCTCTGAATGTATCAAGAGATAAAAAGTCTGGAAAATTGAACTTTACATGGGATGAGGATTCAATTCTGCTCCAATTAAAAGATGGATTTTCACCCGAAACTGAAGTTTTATATGTTGGTAGCCTAAGGATTAATATAGATGTTAATGAACAAGAAGAAGTGGGCCAGAAGCTTCTTGAGGAGTACAAGTGTGTCCCAACATTTCTTTCACCTGACCTCCAACAGAAGTACTACTATGGTTTCTGTAAGCAGCATCTTTGGCCTCTATTCCACAACATGCTTCCCATCTGTCTTGACAAGGGTGACCTTTTTGACCGTTCTCTTTTTCAAGCATATGTGTGCGCTAATATGGCATTTGCTGACAAGGTGATGGAGGTGATTAATTCAGACGAAGACTATGTATGGGTTCATGATTATCATCTTATGCTTCTTCCGACATTTCTAAGGAAAAGGTTGCACCGTATCAAGCTCGGATTCTTTCTCCATACTCCATTTCCATCATCAGAAATTTACAAGACATTGCCAGTAAGAGAAGAAATCCTTAAGGCACTGCTCAACGCTGATCTCATTGGTTTCCAGACATATGATTATGCCCGCCATTTCCTTTCTTGTTGCAGTAGGATGTTAGGTCTGAACTATGAATCAAAACGTGGTTATATTGGGCTTGAATATTTTGGTCGCACAGTGAGCATCAAAATTCTTTCGGTCGGCGTTCATGTTGGAAGACTGCAATCTGTATTGAATCTCCATGATACAATGATCAAAATTAAGCAGATTGAGGAGAAATACAAAGGAAAAAAGTTATTATTAGGTGTGGATGACATGGATTTATTCAAAGGCATCAGCCTTAAGTTGCTAGGCCTGGAGCTGTTATTGGAGAGGAACCCAACACTAAGAGGAGTAATAGTCCTTGTACAAATTATGAATCCTGCAAGAAGTTTAGGAAATGATGTTAAAGAAGCAAGAGAAGAAGCAATGTCTATAGCTCAAAGAATCAACATATTGTATGGCTCTCCAGGCTATGAACCAGTAGTCCTTATAGACAAAACTATACCTTTTCATGAAAAGGTTGCATTCTATGTGGTGGCAGAATGTTGCATTGTAAATGCTGTTAGGGATGGTATGAATCTAGTGCCATATGAGTATGTAGTGTGCAGGCAGGGAACTGAGGAGATGGACAAGTACAGGGGCATCAATGCAGATTATCACCACACAAGCATGCTTATTGTGTCCGAGTTTGTTGGTTGCTCTCCATCTCTCAGTGGGGCCTTTAGGGTCAATCCTTGGAGTATTGAAGATGTAGCTGATGCTTTATATCAAGCATCTCAATTACAAGAAACCGAGAAGCAGTTACGTCATGAAAAACACTATCGCTACGTCAGTTCTCATCATGTTGGTTATTGGGCCCGTAGCTTTTCCCAGGATCTGGAGAGAGCATGTAAGGATCATTACAACAGAAGGTGCTGGCCTGTTGGATTTGGTCTCAACTTTAGAATCGTTGCTCTTTCGCATAATTTTAGAAAGTTGTCTTTCAACCACATTGTATCATCCTACAAGAAAACTCACAGTCGGGCAATATTTTTGGACTATGATGGGACCATAATACCTGAATCATTAATTAATAAGACTCCGAGCGCAGAAACCGTATCTATCCTAAACAGGTTGTGCAGTGATCCAAACAACACAGTGTTCATTGTAAGCGGACGAGGAAGAAAACCTCTTGATGATTGGTTCACTTCGTGTGAATCCCTTGGAATTGCTGCCGAACATGGGTATTATATCAGGTACATACAACTTCATTCTTGGTAAGATTTAATAGCTCTTCCCTGAATACAGATGACTCAGTTGTTTGTTCTCTTTTCCTTCTACAGGTGGAGAAAAGGTGATGAATGGGACACCAGTTCAGTTGTTACTGATTCCGATTGGAAGAAGATAGCAGAGCCTGTTATGCAATTATATACTGAGACTACAGATGGATCATATATAGAACCGAAGGAGAGTGCATTGGTGTGGCACCATCAGTACGCAGACTATGATTTTGGTACCTGTCAAGCTAAGGAACTCTTGGATCATCTTGAGAATGTGCTTGCCAATGAACCGGTGGTAGTGAAAAAGGGTCAGCATATTGTAGAAGTTAAACCTCAGGTGTGAAGCGTCTGTTGTGTTTGAAGCATGTTCCTTCTGGTTAGTCTTTTGGTCTTCTTTCAAAATTAGTCAAGTAATGAGATGTCAATTGCATGCATGCAGGGAGTTAGCAAAGGGCTTGTTGTGGAAAAGCTTATAGGAACTCTCATAAACAATGGGAAGGCACCGGACTTTGTGATGTGCATCGGAGATGACCGTTCCGACGAGGACATGTTTGAAACCATCAACACTACATGCACGAGCAACCAGTGCTCTTCTGTTCCAGAAGTTTTTGCATGCACGGTCGGGCAGAAGCCGAGCAAGGCCAAGTACTACGTCGATGACACCAGCGAAGTGATCAAACTACTGCGAGGCATTGCCGATGCTTCGTCTCAGAAGAAGGTAACCCATCATAATCAAGTATCTTTTGAGAGGGCATTTTGACAGCTTCAGTTCTGTGGTTCGAAGCGCGCATGTACATACTCTTGACGATTGAGTTACATTCTTATTGTGTGCTGACATCTTCCCTTTTCTTTGGCATGCCTCCGTTTGTTGTGGGCATACCCTCTTCTTTCTGACTGTTAAAAAGCTTCAATTTTGGGGCTTTGCTTTTGTCATTTCTTCGTAATGAAAGATCAGATAACTCTGACATGGAAGAAATAGGAGGTGCAACATTTAGGCAGTCTGATGCAAATATTTCTATATGAAATGAAAGTATGAAACTATTGTTGATGTTGTCTTACAAGTATGGGACTCTGACGCCACTATTATTTTTTTACTATTTTTCTTTTCATATGGTGTGTGTGTTTTTTTTTCCTGAAAATTGAATTGTTTTACATGCATACTGTGTTGATTTTTATCTAATAATAATTAAGATAAGTTTTACAATGTTGCCTAATTAAATAAGTAGCACCTTTTAAACTCTGCTTCTAATTTCAAATCATTATTCAAAACACTTCCATCTTAAAATTAATATCTGATATTTATACCAGATATTTCAAATCATCTGATAATTTATATCTAAATTTACACCAGATAGAATAATTATTTCAATGTAATCTTTGTAATGGTAATCTGGATTAATCAGTAATTTTGTAAGCTCTTATGATTCAGACTACTTTAAATTTCAAGCATCTCATAAACAGGAAGCTTTCTCATATGTGTTAGAAACATAAACACACAAAAAGCATCCACAAGCCTCAGATGATTCAGAATGGGTTTTCCAAACCTCCAATGCACACAATAATTTTAGATGGTAGAAGTATCCACCATTCTTGCAGAAAGAGTTCAGACAAAAGAAAAGTGAGCCATGGTAGTGGAGGATGATGCATGGTCCAAACTGGACCCTGCCATGGCACAATCTATGGCTTTAAGAGATGAGATATTGGAACAAAACTAAAAGGCTGCCACTGCCATCCTCAAAGGCCCCTTGCAATCAGATCATCATGACCAAAAGAAAAATCTCACAATTTGTGGCCAATTATGTGCCTTGATATGCTTGATTGTTCATGTACACCATGAGTTCATCCTGAGGAGCAGCTAGCAGTAGCAGTGAACTGATGATTGACTCCTTGATTCTTTCTTCTGTGAAGGTTTCAGTAATTAAATACTTGTACTGATATTCAGAAGTTTCATTAAGCCCGATAAAATTAATCGCGCACTTTCGAAATTCGATCTTATGATAGGTTCAATATGCTAACAAACCAACACCATTTGAATCATCATTTTTTTAAAAAAAATCATTACAGGCATTGTTTTGAAAAGCAATCAAGTTGTCCCAACATTTGGATCTGACTGTGAAATATGCTCTAACCTCGTTGCAACTGGGAAGGAATCTAATAAAGAAACATTACTCAACCCTATCAGAAGAAAACAAATACCAGCCAATTGGCTGCTGGGCTCCAGCTGCTAAGTTTTCACAACTGTGCAATTAATAAGGTAAGGGCTTCATTTCCCCAGTAAAAAAAAAGAAAAAAAAACTTTGTAAGGCTTTCACTGTTATAAGCCACGAAGTTCAGAAATCTGGCCTGCACTGTTGGATCTTACAATCTAATTGGTAGGATCTTTACGATTTTCATAAGATCTTTCATAAAATCAAATGATTCCTATCCGATCATTGATCTTGCAACTCTCCTTCGATTTTAGGTAAGATCTCGATCTTAACAACCTTAACTGCTACTACTACATTGAGCTTATGTCCATATGTCTAGTCTCCAGAGACACAGATCACACGTCCCCTTCTCTCCTCCTCCTGGTCCTGGATCCATGCATTCATAAAAGACCTACCAAGCGAGGCACTACCTGATGACAACTACTGCCAGTGTGGGCCTCTGTTAGCCAATTCCTAAGTATTTAACTGTTACCAATCCATGGATGAACCAAGTAATTTGAATGATTCAATTGTTTAATAGAGATGCATCTCCTCAATTCATGAATAAGGCTTTTCTTGTATAATGTAGTAGTTTTGTTTTGTTTTTTTTTAAAAAAAAAGTATTTAGAATTTACTGCAACATCGAATGTTTAACTCAAATGATAAATATATAAAGAAATCTCGAATTTGATTTTCATGGTTATATTCTTTTTAACTATCTACTTAGATATTCTTATATCAAATTATTCACCTCGTTTGTAATGAAAGAAAAAAAAAACTTATATAATAAATGTTCATGTTTGATCTCCACTTGTTTACTTATTTTTAACCAAGATCTGTCAATTTTCTGAATAAGAAAAAGAGGTGATGAATTGTTGCTACCTACCACCTCAACAATGTTTTATGGTGAACTTCCTTGTTAGCTCTAGCCCACCACCTCCAAGGATTCACCATTTCCTCACCCGAACGTCAAGCCAAAAAACAGCTTAAAAATAATTTATGAACTGTCACCAAACAGCAGATCTGATCAGCAGCAGGACAAAACCATGCTACGTTCTGCCCCTGCCTCAAACATTTTGTTTCGTCATTAAATTAAGGTGTTCAGACTTCAGAGAAAACCAGATCATGCTCCAAGTGCATGATGCTAAGTCGCTGCATCGCTGACTAGTGATAATACTTTGAATCTTAACTTAGTGATCAATCTTACATTATGTCTTCGTTCGAATAACTGGGATGACGAAATTGCCCGTCCCATACGATTGTCTCGCTGCCCGATCAACGAGGAGGGAGTTTAGGGGGAATCTCTTATGGAACTCGGAGGCGGAGTCTCCAAAACTTAGACAACTCTAGAGTTTTAGTTTCTTATTTTGTATTGGAAGTCTCTATATAAACTCTTTAGGATTTGAATTATTCTGTATCTTATAATCATTTATTATTTATCATCAAAGAAACTCTCAGTCGCCGTCCGAAAACGTAGCTCAATTAAAAATGAACATCGTAAATTTTATGTCTTCTTTTGTGTGCGTTTTTATCTCTCTGATCTAATATTCGCGACACTAATATTAACATATTGCACTATCAAAAAAAAATCCTAGAAGCAAAGCAAAAGCAGAGGCTGATGGATGATGGATCCCCCCAACCAATAAAAACTCACAGCTGCACAGCCAGCAACAATACAAAATGCCACATGCAATTATATCAAAAGGTGAGAAAGAGGAAAGGAAGGATGGAGAGAGAGAGAGAGAGATGGAGAGAGAGAGAGGAATATATCCCACTGGCTCACTCACCCACAGCAAAGAAAGGAAGAGAAATCTGCTTAACATTATTAGCTACAAGACCAGACCATTTTGCCTATGTGAACCCCACAAGCACCACCACCACCACCACCTTCTTCTTGAGAGTTGTGAAGAAGGGAATAAAGAAAGAGCGAAAGAAAAAGGAGCATGTAAACAAAACAGCAAAATGTGGAGGAAAGCAGAGGTCTTTGGCTTTCTTTTTGTGCTTTTAATGTACTTAGAATGCATCGAATGCTTCTCTGAACATGCTCATATATGGTAAAATTGGATTCCACGTCCAGTAAGTGGAGAGAGAAAGAGGAGAGAGAGAGAGAGAGAGAGAGAGAGAGAGAGAGAGAGAGTGAAGAGAGAGAGAGAGGGGGTAAAAAAAAAAAAAAGAGAGCTCATAGGCTTTGCTAGATGCTTAATAACAGCAGCAGCAGCAGCAGCAGAAGTGGCAAGAGCTGCTGCTGCATGTGACACAGCCCTCTTTTTCTCCTCCTCCTCCTCCTCCTCTCTCTCTCCTCACTGTTCCCGGACACCGTTTTCCTCTACCTCTTTTCCACCATTCACTCCCTCTCACACACTCCTCGCTGCTGTCCCTTGTCTCTTTCTCTTTCCCTTTCTCTGCTCTTTTCTTCACCCCCTTCAGAGTGAGAAGGCAGAGGTCCATCCTTGATGCACAGAAGAAACCACATCGCCTAGTAAAAGTGTTGAAACAAAGAGCAAAAGCTGGCGCCTTTGATGTGCTGCTGATAAGTATCCCTGTTCCGAGCGGCCTTCGGATGACTTCCCACCCACATTGTGCAGTCTAAGCTTTGCCTTCGTCTCTCTGTCCTGAATCTCTTGGGTGGCCGCCGGTTCCTGGACATGCAAGAAGCAATGGGCAAGAGGAGGAAAGTTTCAGTCTTGCTGCTTCTCCTGGGATTACTTCTGCTCGTCGGTGACAGCTCCGCTTCGGCTGTCTCGCCGGCAAGTGAGTCTCTCTGCGCTTTACTTCCTGCTTTCCCTTGTTCTTGCAGTGCATTGTCTTTGCTCACTCCTTGTCTGCCCCCATTTCAGTGGAGATTGTTGGTGGGGTTGTCTCAAATGCCGCCTCCTCTCTTCTGAGGAGGCTCTGGTCTGTGAAATCTACTGCAAAGACAGGTAAAAAGCTCCCTCCTTTCGACTCCTCCAGTTGCATTCTTCGGGGTTTGCTGTGGGAGGGACTTCATTTGGCTTGCATTGTTACAGCTGTGCAAGGGAACCGCCCTTTGATGAAATTTGAGAGCGGGTACACTGTGGAGACGGTGTTCGACGGCAGCAAGCTCGGCATCGAGCCGTACTCCGTCGAGGTGGTGGCACAGAGCGGGGAGCTCTTGGTCTTGGATTCGGTTAACAGCAATTTGTACAGGATTTCACTACCATTGTCCATATGTAAGCTTGAGCTTGTTTTTACTCTCTCAGTCTGATTAGTTGTGAGGTCTGATAAGCTTGTCGAGATGCAAATTATGCAATGGAGCTTCATGATGCTTTAGACTTGCGTTTTTTTCCCATGGCCAGGATTTTCACGTGATGTTCTTGAATTTTGAGTTATCAGATTGTTTCCTGACTTTTTTCAGGTGTCTCCTTTATTGGTTGTTGAAGTTTTTTTTTTTGTTACATTGTCTTGTGCATTCTGCATCTTGCATGTATCCTACTCAAGGTTTTCAAACTCTCGATTCTAACTCTTAAAATCGCACGATTTTACGAGTCTAGGGCATGAACCGAGTGAACTCGGTTCAAAATCGGAACTTTTAGTAGACTCAGGTAAATTAGTGTTAACTCGGTAAAATCGGTAGACTCAGGTAGACTCGAACATGGACTCGATGAGTTAACTCAACTTTGTATTTATATAGCTTTTGGGTATAATTGAAAGGAAAAGAAGATAAAATGAAGGAAAAGCAGGACAAATGATTTGTTTATGGAATTTCTAATGTATGAAATATTTATGAGTTTATGTTTTTATGAAGTATTCATGAATTTAACTTGAAAATATTTTTTATAAAACTCCGAATGAGGATGATGAACCATGATTGTTTTTAATTTGTGTTTAAAAGTATAAAATATGATATCTTTATAGATTATGATGTCACATAAAATTATTTATGAATAGTTTTTTTTAGTATGCATTACTATTTTTATCTTTTGAACCTTGTACGAGTTTATCTCTCGATTTTACGACTCGAGTTTACCAGACACAAAATGAGTTTACCTGAACTCTCGAGTTTCAAAACCTTGATCCTACTTGCAACTATCAATCTTTTGTGGAATTCTAGGCGGATGCATCGTAAGGAGATCAGACTTTCTCTAGTGAACATTTTGATTTCCATTTCCTGTGTATTAATACTTGGGCTGAGACAACTGCTTAATGTCTATGAGCTGTTGTTCTCAATGATAACACTCATGTACTTTCTGTTGAGTTTGAAGGCTGTAATCAATAATCATGAATTCTTCATTTAAATGTGTATGATTTCTTTGGGGGGCTCTTGAACTGTGCTAAACTCTGATAATTTGTATAATGTGATTAACTTCCATGTGTATATTGATTTGAACTAAGCAGATAGTAGACCCAAGCTTGTTGCCGGTTCAGCAGAAGGGTATGCTGGTCATGTTGATGGAAAGCTTCGGGAAGCAAGGTTGAATCATCCTAAAGGATTTACTGTTGACGACAGGGGAAACATTTATGTGGCTGACACTGCAAACATGGCAATCAGAAAAATTAGTGACACAGGTCAGAGAAAAGACTTCAAATATGATCCATGTCTTCGTAAAAATGATGATATATGAGGAATATGTCGATTGTATGGTCTTTTTTAAGAACATCACAGTCAAGAAACCAGCAATAATCACAGTGAAATAATCTTCAACATGGAGCACCATGTTGATGGTTCCTTTTAGGAATATCCTCTAGAGCTTAACTTACTATTTGTTTTTGTTGAACACTTTACTTTAGGTGTTAACCCTGGTGTTATTTTTTGTTGAATACCTATATTTGCTTGTTAACTGTCTTTTGTTTTCTTGTGTTCTCTCTCATTGTAGTCTTGTATATTGAAAATCATCATTTTTTGTATTTACATATATGTTTTTGAAAATTGTCTCATCTGAAATGTAAACCGCCAAATCCATTAGAAATCAATTAAATCAGCACTTAAGAGTATTGGAATTTGCAGGATTGGGTTACTATGATATCGAGCTATAGTTGCCAGGTTCTTTCACTTTTTTGCTGTGTGTTTCACAACAAGCAGGAAAAAGTATATTGAAGCCTCATTTGTTAAATTTTTTATTGAAATGTTACTAGGAAGTCCTATGTGCTTCCTGCTAAGATTAGGTTCTGCTTGTACTAATAAAAAATTATGTTTCTTAGTTTTATGTCAATTTTATTGCTATGTAGGTCAAAAGTACAAGCAATTTGAATATTGATGCTTAAAATGCATATTTTCACAGGAGTTACAACCATTGCTGGAGGAAAGGGGAAGAAAGGAGGACATTTTGATGGGCCAAGTGAAGATGCAAAATTTTCTAATGATTTTGAAGTTGTTTACATTGCTAGCAGTTGCTCCCTTCTAGTAATTGACAGGGGGAATCAGGCCATTCGTGAGATTCAACTCAATTTTGACGACTGTGCATATCAGTATGATGCTGGTTTTCCTCTAGGTATATTACGTGATATAATTATCAATAATCAATTTGTCCTCCTTTCTGGACATGGGAAGTTTCAAAAGGCAAATTCATTGTTAAAGCCTTAAAATTTCTGATACATGGACTGACATTCTGTTTTCGCGGTATGATACAGGAGTTGCAGTGCTCCTTGCTGCTGGTTTCTTCGGTTACATGCTTGCTTTGCTTCAAAGGCGTGTGGGTGTCATGGTGTCTTCCAGTAATGTGAGTAATGGATGCTCCTTACCTTTTATCATGCTTCATGGGAACCTAACATATGTAATCAAACAAAATCCGGTTGCTATTTGTAGAACCCACTGCTAAAATTGCTGTTATTTGTTCTCGAACTTATCGACCCTAACAGTATCTTTCTCAATAGAAAAATGATTATCTAAAATTTGTTTCTCATGCAAAGGGAAAACATTTTATTGATTTACTAACTTTGATGCTTAATTTTAATAATTCTACACATGCAATAACCGAGGGTAAGCAGAAATCATATCATATTAGACAATTTGGTAGCTTGCCTCACAGATCCTTAATTGAAGTGTATCATCACCTTCCAGGAACCCCAAGCTCCAATGAAGCCAAGCATGCCTCCATACCAAAAGCCAGTTAGATCTTCTGTTAGGCCACCACTGATGCCTAATGGAGCTGAAACTGAGAAGACAGAGGAAGAAGAAGAAGGGCTTTTTAGTTCAGTAGGGAAGCTTGTATCTGGAGCTTTTTCATCCATGGCAGAAATATTTGGTGCAATATTCCCATTTCTCAGAAAGAAATCACATGCTAGTCAGTATCAGCATCAGTATCAGTATCAGCATCAGCAACACAGGATGAACTCATTACCCATGCAAGAGAGTTTTGTCATACCTGATGATGAGATACCACCACCATTGGAAACAAGGGTGCCAACGCCTCGTAAGACTTATGCCTTTATGTCAAAGGAACCAGAGAAGATCCACCATATCCGCCATGGACGACCTCACTTTTCCGGTTGGGACGCGGAGCTGCCACCACCACAGCAGCAGCAAATACATCAGCAGCAGCACATGCAACACCACAGACAGTATTCTTCAGGCCCCCAGACTTACTATGAGCAGAGCAGCGAAACGACTAACGAGATCGTTTTTGGAGCAGTTCAGGAGATGGACAGCAAGCGCAGGACAGTGGAGATCAAGGCCGTGAACTACGGAGATCCCGTATATGAGCATTATGGTATGCGGTACCGGAACACTTTCATGGGTTATACTGGTAACTACTGAGCTAAGATGAGATTTTTTTGGTGCTTCTTACATGATATCAAACCTTTGATATCCATTTGCCTTGTTGTTTCCTATGTCTATAAGATAAGGGGTGGAACATTCTGAACACAGGAGAGAATGCTGAAATATGAAAGAAGAGTAATGCTGAGTTAGAACAAGTCCTTAATGAATGTAATTTTTGTAAATTATTCATTAATCTCTATAAGTGATATAGGACACCTACTTTCTTAATAAATTAAGAATCTCTTAGGCTACTTGCTTTCGATCCTCCGCTGTGTCACTGAAACATTACATCTTGTTAAGTTCATGATGCCATATTTCTCTAAACAAATTGTGGCTGCCATCCTAACTTTCTCATGCATTTGTGAATATATGCATTTCATATATGAGTATGAAGAAGAAAAGGAGCTGGGTTGTAAGATATAAATGGCTTATGTGCAAGTTTTGTAGGTGAGCTCTTTAGTGATGGTAAATTCGAGAATAAAAGTAGAAGATTACACAGAGAAATGCAGAAAAATAGAAAACACACACATATTTACTCAGGTTCACTTTTTGGTTAGGGCTACGTCCTGCAAGATTTCACTATTATTATTTTTCGTTACAACCAACATCAAGTCTGAAATAAGAGCAATATATATATGAGTCCAAAATCCTAACAAATAGAAAATATTTTAATCCGTACCATACGGGTCAGCTTAAATAAAATTCCAAACCCGTTTAGGTTTCAAGGGCACTGCCCCCGAATCTCCGCCCGTTCATCGGCGAGCGGGGCAGCCGTCCACTGACCGGTCAGCGGAACCCCGTCGGGGAGCGGTGCCCCCCCCCCCTCACCATACGGGTCAGCTTAAATAAAAGTCCAAACCTATTCAGCGGAACCCCCGTCGGGGGGCGGTACCCCCCGAACCCCCCCTTTTTGCGCGTAGGGGTTAGATGTCGTTGGGTAATACTCTAGTTCCCCTAAGCTCACGTGTACGTACCCAGTGTGAGAAACAAGAGGCCTTGAAGTATTCGTCAACTTCATCATTCAGAAGCTTATATTGATAATGTTTTATTAAGAAATGAAACATAAATAAGAATTAAAGGGAAAAAATAGAAAAAAGAACATTATGCAGGATAAACGCAAGGTCGATTACAACATAAGATATGAGGACTTTGTCCTCTCACTGCAGGTGTATTTGATACAACTAAATCGATATTTCTACTTTGAAAAGAAATTAAATAGACAAAGGAGACATTTAAAACACAAGTGAGATTGTTTCATTGTATTATAGTCATGTTCTCAAAGCTGAACTTATCTTTTTTTTTCCTATGTTAATCATGATATTTGGAAATACAATTGACTTCAACTAATTCATTTCGAGATGAAAAATACTAAAAATAATTACTTTTTCAGGTTTTATCACTTGAGCCAATGGGTTGTGGTTAAACAAATTCAATAATAGTAAAAAGAGAAAAGAAAAATGTGTGCACGCAAAACTTGTTTTACAGCACATAAGCAGTGAACTTATTAGTGAGTTAAGTTGAATAGTACTTCATCAACTGTTTGAGACATGTAGTAGAAAAAAAATGAAACATGTGGAACTCATATTTCTTGGATCCCAACCATTTCAACAAAAAAAGATGTTCGATTAGTTTAAGTGCTTTATTCACTAATTAAAAACTCAAGTGCCCCATTTGTAGAACTCTAGATTATTCAAATTTTATTGAATAATTTAATTTAATATATCAGTTTTAATCTTGTTTGAATGAATTAAACTGTAATGATTATAAATAGATTTTAATAATTTTTTTTTAAAAAAAGTGAGAATCAAAAATATTTTATATAAACTTTTGTCACTTCCGATTTTAGTAACGTCACCTCGCTTATCAGAATTGATTAGAAAATCAAGTTTTTATTAGATTCTCATTGCTAAATAGGGTCAAAAAATTCTTGAATATTTCATATAAATCACTTTAATTGCTAATTAAGTAGGCAAATAAATAACATCTACTATTTATGCACATAAAATACGCATCATATATTAATTTTTGTTCTCTACTTTACAATTCAACAAGTACCTCTTTTGCACCTTTTAATAGCAAAAGAAATAGTGCTACACAAGCACATGTATAGCACAAGTACAATACACACAAACATATCATTATATGAGTAATTTTTTTTCCCTTGATAATTTAATATTATATGATTACAATTATTATAGTAGTAGAACATTGCCGATAAGAACCGGCTCCCGGTTCGAGTCCGACAGCAACGTCGGGCCACTCGCCCGACCGGATTAAACCGGGACCCGTTATATACATCTACTACTAAAATAACGGGAGGAAAATATCGGGAAACAAGAAGGAAAAAAAAAAGGAAGAAGAAACCCGCCGTAGCACTCTCTCTCTCCTCTCTCTCAGATCCGAGCTCTCTTTCTCTCTCCTCTCCTTCTTCTCCTTCTCAGATCTCCGATCCCGAATCCTGTCTCCTCTCGGTGAGGGGTGTTGAAGGATTCGGAACAGTGGCAGACTTCACCGTGGATTTAGCCATGAATCCCTTCTCCTCCGGCACGCGATTGAGGTAACCTTCGCTTCGATCCGACCCTTAGCGCCTGCGGCGTTTTTTTTTTTTCGTTACTTGCTTCTGCTTTGTTTTGCTTGTGGTTATTTTATCGGAGATCAGTGCTCCTTGGCATTAGTCAGCTCAATTTGGTTCTGCGGATGTAAGATGGTACGATGTGTAGTACGGGATCGAATTGGGAACTCGATCTGGTTGTTCGTAGGGTTTAGGGTCCGAGGATTTTGTAAGATGTTTCAAGTGACGAGTTTGTGATCATGTTCGTTGTCTCTTTTAGATGCTGATATGTGGGTCATAATACTTTTTGTCTCTGGTTTCGGGATATCCATAACAGCTACTTGAATCTAATGTAATTGCATGAGAGAGAGCCTTCCGTGACACATTATATATATGGTCCTCAAGAACTTCCTTTTAAAGCATCATGGAATCTTCAGTAGGTTTTACAATGGTTATAGATAGATGTTGAATTTTGCTTAATTGGCCACCTACAGATATTTAGATGTGCCCTGGTGCTCAAGTTGAAAATGTCTTTCATTTGACAGATTGAAACTCTATCATGATGCATTTCAATTTGACGCTCAATTAGTCTTTGATTTAGCAAAGTGATAAATCTTGTAGTGGGGAAAGATTTAAGTATTCTGTATGATAGTTTCAGAATATTACATACTATGGAAATTAAACTAGTGAATTGCTAATTGGTATAACTATCTAGGTGATTTATGGACATAAAAATAGTGCCGTCTGAATAAAAAAATCAGGAATTTGAACTTATGTGAGATTAGATAACGAGAGGAACTTTAAATCATTAGGGAAGTAATTTCTGTGGCTTCTACAGAAGTGATTCTAAAAGACCCTTAACATATCTTAAGACTCTTTTTGATCGTGCTCGATCTTTTACCTCATATTATTGATATTTCTTTAAAGAAAATTTACCTGTCATTCTGATCTTCAGTGTCAACAGCTCCTAGATGGATATTAGATTTATGATGATTTACAAAGTCTAATGATTGCACTCCCTGTTTCTAAGATAATATGGATTGCTTCTCACAGCTGTTTTAATTTCTTTTTTCTTTTATTTCTGTTTATACGTTTGACTTAAGGGCTTTAACTTCCTTACTTTACCGTGCAAGTCAAAACCCATTAAACTTCCTCTTGATATTTAAAAGAAGTAAAATGTCTTTGGCTAGCTGAATTTATCCATCTAGTTAACTATGAAGACTAGATATCCAACATTGTCAATTACTTAACAAAGCCCTTATATGTTTTGAGATTGAGTTTCAAGTTTCAACAGACTTCTGTAACCTTAACAGATCCCAGAGGCTGGGAATACGTCTTTGAAGCCATTCTTGTTGATCTTATTAATATTCACATTGCAGGGATATGATTCGATCTATACGCGCCTGTAAAACTGCTGCTGAGGAGCGAGCTGTCATAAGAAAAGAATGTGCTGCTATACGTGCCTCAATCAGTGAAAATGATCAAGATTATAGACATCGCAATCTTGCAAAACTCATGTTCATTCACATGCTCGGTTATCCGACTCATTTTGGTCAAATGGAATGCTTAAAACTGATTGCTTCTGCTGGATTTCCTGAGAAAAGGATAGGGTATTTGGGGCTCATGTTACTTCTTGATGAAAGACAAGAAGTTCTTATGCTGGTTACAAATTCGTTGAAACAGTATCCTTCAGCTTGAATTGTTAGTCTTTGGGAGCCCAGGAAATTCTAATCTGGATTCTTGGTTGCTCTTTTACTTTTGGCAAAAAAATGAGTAATCTGTTTTTTTTTTCCTTCCAATTCATATTTTCTTAACACACATAGAGATCTCAATCACACGAACCAGTACATAGTGGGTCTCGCTCTTTGTGCTTTAGGGAATATATGTTCTGCAGAAATGGCACGGGATCTTGCGCCAGAAGTGGAACGGCTGTTGTTATCTAGGGATCCAAACATAAGAAAAAAGGTATCTTTTATATTTTATAGTCAGGCTTCTTTTCCTCAACCGTCACACAACTCTTTAGATGTTTTTCCTTCTCATTTGCCAATATGTATCACGTTTCTGTAGGAAGAGTTCACAATCTACTTCCTATATCCCTTCTAAAAAATGTACTCCATTTATCATTTTTTTTCTATTGGTCGCGTATTGCTGCATATCTTTGTAACTTATTCATGCTTCTATACTAGTGTCTACTCGTTAGATGTATGTGTTGATTGGATTCATGAGGTTTGTAACTTAGATTGTGTTTATTTGAGAGGAAAATATTTATTTAGGAAAATGTGTTTTCACCTGGGTGGTTGGTCGATAGCTTTTGGAGTAGGAAATCACATCATAAGTTGTGTTTAGCAACCAAAAATTCTTGGTCTGCTGAAATTATCTTTCAGTTGACCAAACATTGTATGCAACTTTGAGGAAAACATTTTTTCACTATCTTTTAGGGAAAAATATTTTCCAGTCTTAACACCATTTCTCATGAAATGTAACATAATTAAATTATATTTTTAAGATTATATTTTCTTCCAAAACCAAACAGCAGAAGGAAAGCTGTTTTTTCAATAAATATTTTCCCCAGAAATAAAATTTCCCCATAATTATTAATTTATTTTTGACAAAACAAATTTAGCCGTAAGCCACAATGGTTTACCACTAGAAAATGTTTTTATTAACCAAACAAAGTGAACCTTGAAGTTAGAGTTTGAAATTAAATTTAGATAGTGTTGCACTCCTTTCAAAATCCCTAAAAGAGAAATTTAGACATTTTTACTTTCACCTATAATGCTATTCTGTGTGATTGTGTTTAGCAAGTGTAATTGGCAAAGAATGCTGGAGATGATTTTTTGGAGCTTCCCTGGAATAACATGTAGAAATGTTCTTGCAGTACCTGCTCATTGGCCAAAGTGGTCACTATTCTTCATTCATTATGTTTTCTTGTTCCACAGGCTGCTTTGTGCTCTATAAGGATAGTAAGAAAAGTTCCAGATTTGGCTGAAAACTTTATGAACTTTGCTGCATCTCTGCTGAAAGAAAAGCACCATGGAGCTTTAATAGCTGGAGTCCAACTCTGCATAGATCTGTGTAAAGCTAGTCCGGATGCCCTTGATCATTTGCGAAAGGTATTTCTTCTGTATCATACATGAACTGATCAGTGCTGCTTTGGTTTTGTTGGTAATAATGGCTGCAATTATGTATATTTTTCCTCTTAATAATTTTTCGTCCACCCACTCATTTTTAGTATTTAACCGATTTTCTTTTATTGCAACATTCTTTGGGGATTATGACATATTTTTACTTTAAAATTTGATCTTACAGTTCTTGGTTTAACAGCATTTCATGCCATAAATTAGTTTCTATCTTGATTTTAGAACTGCACAGAGGGCTTGGTTCGAATATTGAGGGATGTCTCAAATAGTCCGTATGCACCAGAGTACGATATTGCTGGAATTACAGATCCTTTCTTACATATTCGAGTACTTAGATTGATGCGTATCTTAGGCCAAGGAGATGCAGATGCTAGCGAATATATGAATGACATTCTTGCCCAGGTCAGTTTCCTTTAATACTTTGAAATAAAAATTTCATACTATTTTTCTGCGAAGAAAAAGTTTCTTGCATCTGTCCAGGCTTAAGATTAAACGGCATATCATGTTAATTTGTTTCCAATGCTCTCGTTTAACAGGTGTTTTGCATTTCCCTGTATAATTTTTTTTATGTATCTAATTTAGTTGTTAGGTTAAAATATGTGGATAATCTTTTAAGACTGGTAGGATTTGAGAATGTTCATTATCAAATTGTGGAGAGAAAGAAGATTATGATATGGTTTTATTTTGGAATCTGTAGACATATTTCACATCAATTCCAACATTTCCCTACATTTATTATTACCTTTCATTGATTTGAGCCGAATTCTAAGACATTACTAATTGAGTCTGTTTCCATACGCTTGTTCATCCTGAGCTTCCAAACAAGGTTTCTTTTTATCCGTCAAACAAGGATTATTGAGCAAAGAGTTAGATTTCTTACTTCTTTGCTTGTGTTGGAAGTCATAAACAATTTACGACTTAACTGTCATAATCAACTTACAACTTTACTGTGGTTAAATCCATTCTCATTTGTATTTCTTACTTCTTTGCCTGTGTTGGAAAGTCATAAACAATTTACAATTTAACTGTCATAAGCAATTTACAACTTAAGTGTGGTTAAATCCATTTTCATTTGTATGTCTTACTTATTTGCCTGTTAGAAAGTCAAATAATTTACATCTTAACCTGTCATAAGCAACTTACAACTTAACTGTGGTTAAATCCATTCTCATTTATATTTCTTACTTCTTTGCCTGTGTTGGAAAGTTAAACAATTTACAATTTAACTGTCATAAGCAACTTACAGCTTAACTTTGGTTACATCCATTCTCATTTGTAATTTCCTCGAGTATTAGTTTGCTTTTAGCATTTCTATTATGCACAATCTTGGAGGTCAAATATTCTGTATAATGGATCATCAAGGGCATAACTTGATATTTTCTCATAGGTTTTATAAATTCAATGCTTATAAGCTTCTTCTCTTTACAGATTGCAACGAAGACGGATTCAAACAAAAATGCTGGCAATGCTATACTGTATGAATGCGTTGAAACTATAATGGGTATAGAAGCTACCAGTGGTCTGCGTGTGCTTGCAATCAATATTTTGGGCAGATTCTTGTCAAATCGTGACAATAACATCAGGTTATCTTTTTTCGACAACTTCTTGGAGCCTGTTATTGAGGAATATTATACTGTTAAATTTAGGTTTCTAAACTATTAGCTGGTTCATCCTTTCTCAGGTGCACTTTTAATAATATATTAAAACTAATAGTTTGGGGCACACCTAGTGGAATGGTGTCAACATCATGTCTTTTGTTTATCAACATTCTGAGAACCACTCTGAACATAACAATTTTCCTCATACCTTCCAGTCGGAATGTCAATCTTTTGCTCCCAATATGATTATGTTCCCTTTTATATGAGAAACATGCAAATAATCTGATTGGATTTGATTTTTTGAAATAACTCTGTGATTGTTCTTCTCCTGTCATGTTAAAGTTGAGTTTCTATGATATACACATCTTTTTTTCCATTGAGACCTTAATTTCTTTGATCTTTTCCATCAGATATGTGGCGCTGAACATACTAATGAAGGCTGTTACAGTGGATTTTCAGGCAGTGCAGAGGCATAGAGCGACCATTCTGGAGTGTGTCAAGGTAAGGTAATATTATCCGTGATGTGTGATTGAGTAATAATTATTTTCCCCTAAGGTAGGTGGGAAAAAGTAAGCACACCACATGCACACCGCCACTGAGCCATTGGATTTTTACCATCAACCAAATGACGTGTCTAGGTTTTCAATTTTGTTTGATCATATGATGTGTTTAAGGTTCTAATTTCTTTTTAAATCAGATGATATAAGCTTTGTTGCTTGCTTCCCGTCATTGCTTCTATTTTGCAGCTGCTGAATGTATTATCTTCTCTATATCTGTAACTTCTAGGATTCTGATGCTTCAATCCGGAAAAGGGCTCTTGAACTAGTTTTCCTATTGGTCAATGACACAAATGTGAAGCCTTTGACCAAAGAGCTAATTGATTATCTGCAAGTGAGCGACAATGACTTCAAAGGAGATCTTACTGCCAAAATTTGCTCAATCGTGGAAAAGTAAGTGAAAGGGCAATTGGTATGATGCGCCTGTCTTTAGTTATACTATAATTATTTTAGGAGATAGTGGAAAGTTGGAACATGAAACCTTCCTCTTTCAGAACCATGCTTTCCTTTACTAAATTAATTCTAGTTTCTTCTATTGTAACTAAGATTTCAGGTTATAATACATTGATGGGCCTTTGATTATATTCAAGATTCTTACATAAGTGTCTCCCATGTAATTCCTTTCCTTGGCATAACATATTTGTGGAGTCGAACTTGAAGCTGCTTAGTGCTTCTTCTTGGAAGTTTAATTCATTTGTTACTTGGACCTTCATTGGCATAACATATTTGTAATGAGGTGGGAACTCGACTCCACTCTGAAACTGAAGCACAAAGTTAAAGATATCATTTGTTTATGGAAAACTGAAATCTTTATTAGATGGCGTACATGTGCAAGTATTTCAGTCTGGAAAAGCAAGTAACTTTTTTATTTTCTTGCTTTGCGTACTCAAGGAAATTGACACGGTTATGTTCACTGGACTGTGTGGTTAATCAATTTTTGCGAGCCAATAGTTTTCTTTCAGAAAAAAAAACTAATAAATTGTGGTTATAACCTTCATGTCAGAAATATCAGAAAAATTGTGATTGCATTCAGCTAGCATCTTAGACTATTGTAACATCACATTAACATGAATGGACTTCGAATGTCTGACCTCTGCTCTTATTTATTCTGTATTTTGGTTGAGTCTGATATTAAATGTCAAGTTCTTTTGGATTGAAGAAGTCATTATAGAATCCAAATGTAGTGTTTTGTTTTTGTTCTATCCTTATTCTTATCCAGTCTGTAATTTAATGTTATTTTTTTTTCTATGTTCCTTTTTATAGGTTTTCACAGGAGAAAATATGGTACATAGACCAGATGTTCAAAGTCTTATCTTTGGTATGTGAATGTACTTGACAATACCATTCTATTAAATATCTGAAGTTGCAACAGAATTTCATCTTATTTTCTGATACTGTCTGTAGTTTTTTTTTTTTGCTTCGAATTGTCACGGAATCAATGTTTCATAGGAACCTTGCCATGTCAAAACATTGATACCTTTATTTGAAGTGGGACATGGTAACACATGCTAATACATATTATGACTGTTCCTGTGGTCGCTGATGGGGAGGGCGTCACTGACCAAACAGGATAGTGCTGTCCAGTTTGGCCAGTCTGTGCTGTTTAATCTTGTGGGTCAACCATTTTCTGTTGCACATGTTGTTGCTTTGTTCAGTCAAAGATTATGCTATGGCGAGCTCCACAGATTTTCTTCTGCCATATACTGGCTTTTGAACTAGTTTAAACTGTTCATAACTTTATTGTAAAATAAAATAGATACCCAAACCAGACTGAATGGTGTGAATGGCTACTCTCTTTAGCCATCCCTTTCCTCTTTCAAGGAAAGACCAATCTGAAAGGATAAATGGCTGCTTCACTTCAGGTGGCGGTATTTAAAATTTGTGCCACCACCAGAAGAGGTTGCACCATGAAACCAATCTCTCTCAGCCGCTAGGTCACATTCGAACGACTGAGAAGATAAAAGAATAAGGTCCAGCAAGTCCAGTGGTTGGTTTCATGGTGCAAGCACTCCTAGTGGTGTGCACAAACATTTTTTTTGAGGAGAAGGATGACCTCCGGTGATGCGGTTGTCATCCATGTATATATATATAGGAAAGAGTCATGTACAAGTAAACGCTCTCGAAGAAAGAGCGGCAAAAGTGACAAGCAAACAGAGGATGAGAAGCCCCCTACCCCACACCCGACTCTCTAAGAAAAAACGAAATGTGGTGTACAACAACCTCGACCTGGCATCTCCCCACAAAAAATGATCCGATTGCATTGGAGCTAGATGACCCAGGAACCGGCCAAAAACGTCGTTAGTGGTAGCCTCGCAGAAGTAAGTAGTGGCCGCCAAAAATCCTCTGCATCTGAAGGAAAGGTGAGCCAACGGACTGTCTGGCGCCAAATTTCTCGTACCGTACTGTCGGGCAACCAAAAAACAAGTGTGCGGTGTCCTTTACCGCCTCCGCACACATAACACAGGATGTCTGCGCCTGGGGCGCCCATCTCGCTCTGTAAGCCCGGGTGAGAAGCTTGCCGCGCCGCAAAAGCTAAGCGAAAATCTTGACTTTCAGAGGTAACCGTAGTCGCCAAATAGATCTGCAGTCCAACTGGAGCTCTGCTGAAGTGGTGGCAACTAGGAGGAATTGAAGGTATAGTCTGCGAGCCGAGTAATGGGTCCTAGACCCACCCATCCTGTCGTGCGGGGTCCGGCTGGAAAGGTGCAATCCTCTGGTGGAGTAATAGGAGCTATGTTATCCGCTGATCTGACAAGGTGGACCTAAACCCTGGGGTCCATGAGCTAGATCCCATGCCTCCTGCCTCAGACCAAGACTCTGCCACTGATCCTGTTGGGTGTGTCGCTAACGCCCATAGCCGAGGGAACACGGTCGCTAGTGAACCTCCCGGGCACCACTCCTGCTGCCAAAAGGAGGCCTCTCCAGAGCCAAGCGATAGCTTCATCAAAGGCCGTACACGCGAAAGCACAGCTGCCACTCCCCTCCAAAAACACGAGGCTCCGCGTGGGAGATAGGTCCTCGAGTCCCATGATAGCTCTCGTCCATAACATGTGGTAAAGACTGTCTGCCAAAGGCTGACCTCGGGGCCATGATGCGCCCCACCCACCGGGCAAAGTGGTTGCACAAACATTAAATTCTTTAAAGGCTTGTTGCTAATCATTAAAAGGTGCTCCCATATATATATATATATATATATATATATATATATATACTGTTAAAACATATTTACAGGTCTCATGAACTATATAGGCGGGGAACTATACAAAGGATGATGTATGCATAGTCAGTGCTCCCATATATATATATATATATATAAGTTTGTTGGTTCATGAGCAACTATGGATTTGGCTTCATGAGCTACAATTCTTATACTATTTATCATATTTACAGGTCTCGAAGAATATCTTTTCTCTGGTTATCAGGGAGTCTTGAAGTTCTTGTTCTGTGTGTGTGTGTGTGTGTGTGTGTGTGTGTGAAGAATCTAGCTTCCCTTCGCTTCAAAAGAAGAATTTTGCTTTGATTTTTGTACCTGAAAATCTTCATGTTAACTTCTGTCAACTTTTATGGTGCGCTAATAGGCGGGGAACTATACAAAGGATGATGTATGTCATGCTCTTATAGTTGCGATCGGCAATGCATCTGATCTGCAAGGATATGCTGTAAGGTCTCTCTACAGGGCATTCCAGACTGCATCTGACCAGGTATATCCTCTGTTGCTTCAACTGTTAATGTTATTTATGCAACAAATGTACTAATGGATTTTGTAAATTAATTGTCCAGGAAAGTTTAGTTCGAGTAACCGTATGGTGCATTGGTGAATATGGCGAGATGCTGGTCAATAATGTTGGCATTTTGCAAGTTGAAGAACCAATGATCGTAAGTGCATTGTTTCCTCGATTGTAACCATTGACATCTCTCTTAGCGGAAAAGAAAACTATTGACATCTCTTTCATATCTTACTTTCTTTAGTAACATGTAGTCATTAGGTTGTCCCATGATTATATATTATTTCCTAAAATATTATGATCATTCAGTAGCACTAGTTATTTTTAACAGTTTATGTAAAAAATGAGACCATTTCCAGAAATCTGTATGCAGTGGTTTTAATGTTATGCTTGAATAGTTACATGTTTCTCCTTGAAGTTCTACCTTTGATGTTAGCATAATCGTACATATGTTCGTAATGCAAGATATGTTCAATTTGATCATTATGCTTGTGATGTCATCAGCATCGCAAAGGCAAGAGTTTCAGTCATGATTTTTGTAAAGGTTCCTGCAGGTAGATGCATATTATGATGTCATGATCTTCCTGTCTTCACATGGATGCGCTAACATCTATGGTTTCGTACAAAATTTATCGCGGATGCTTGAGGACCCTCATTTTGCTATTTAAACTAAAAACTCCAGTAATTACTCATAAATCATACCTATTTGAGATTGATTTGAAGGCATCGATTTGTCACCTAATCCTTCGAGTCTTTTTTTTCTGAAAGAGAGGAAAGGACGACTACTGAGATTGAGTAGCCATCCCATTTGTATTAAAACTGAATCCATGAGATTTACAAGTATGAAAGCCAATCCTTCGAGTCTTATGAGTTCTATTATCCTAGGAAGAACCAGCTTTATAGTCAATCTCTATTCCAGTGTGTTTTTTTTATCTATGTTCTGACTTTACCGTAACTCAGCATTTGGAGGTCATCTTTCACGACATATAAATTTCATAATGAAGACCACTATATCCTGACCAACATTTTACGTTGAGTTTTAGCATTTAACAGTGATGTTTCTTTTTCCTTTCTTCGTCTTCATATAATTTTCCACTGGCTGTGAGATACAGTTCTGACGTTTGTAATTGAACATTTTCTAGGGCTTTTGGTTCTTGTCCTTGTTATTCATTCTTTTGCAAAAACTATCACCGAGTTCTAATCCAACTGAGTTTGTTGATTGAATCTGGATATATAAACCTGAATAAGTTCTTTTTCAAGACCTAGTCATAAGTGATTTTGTTATTTACCATTCAAATAATTGTTTCCAATAGCATTAGTTTCCATCACAGGTTACAGAATCTGATGCTGTGGATGTCTTGGAGGCTTCTCTAAAACGTGATCAATCAGATATTACAACTCGATCAATGTCTTTGGTTGCCCTTTTGAAGCTCTCTTCACGTTTTCCACCAACATCAGAGTATTTTGCTGACTTGAATAAATTATATTTGAAAAAAAAATTCCCAGTATGTTACTGCTTGTGCTGATTGTTTGAGTTTGCCCATGTTTATTTGGGCTCCAAGTTTCACGTACCTTTATCCCCAAGCCTGCTTTCAAATTGTTTTGTTTTGAAGATTTGAAGTATTCCTTGTCTCATCTTACAGATCTTTCTGTGCTAACATTTTCATTTAATGGTTTTGCTTCTCAGGAGGATAAGAGAAATCATTATGCAGCTAAAGGGAAGTGTTGTCCTTGAATTACAACAAAGAGCAATTGAGTTCAATTCTATCATCCAAAGGCATAAGAATATAACGTAATGAATGAGTTCTATTTCTTTATCATTTTTGTGTTGTTGGGTGTAACTTCTGCCATAAAAAATTACCTTAATTTAACAACTCGTGATACTTTATGTCAGATCTTCTTTAGTTGAGCGTATGCCTGTTTTGGATGAATCTGCATACATTGAGAAGAGAACTGGTTCTTCACAAGCCAATCTTCCTGTGGATAAATCTAGTGTATCAACACCAGGTGTAACTTCACTCAAGTTATCAAATGGCGTTGCAAAGCCTCCAGCATCTCCCCTGGTCGATTTACTTGATCTGAGCTCTGATGATACTCCAGCGCCTACTTCATCTTCTAATGATTTTCTGCATGATCTGTTGGGCATTGATTTGATGGCTCCATCTTCAGGTTTTAAGCTTTTCTTATAACAATTCGTTCATTTTCTAGAACTGACAAAATGATGGTTTGTGGTTCGATCTCTATCAGTATTAATTTTGTTTATAAGTTTAATTTGATCTCCTTTTAATGCAATGTACATCCAGTAGCATTGATCCAAAAGTATTTTTGTCTACTGTTTCTAGGATAGGTATTTTGATGTTGTTTCAATGACTGCAAAAACAAGCATCATATAAGTTTGATGTTGATATTGATGATCATTGCTTAATGAACAGAAAAATATTTAAAGTTGATTTTCATGCACAGAATATTAACTATTCATTTTGTTGTTGTGAATAAAGGCAATGCTCCAGCAGCAAGCACAGATATTCTTATGGATCTGTTGTCAATTGGCTCACCTGTTCAAAATGAAGCAGCATCTAAAGTTACTTCCTCCAGTGAAGGTATCATTTCATTTAAACTCAAATCTGGGTATATATCATTATCTTCTATCATAGTTAAGAATTTTGATTTTATCTTAGGAGCTGTGCTGCCACGCAAACCTGCTCCTGTGACTGCCCCAGTAATGGATTTGTTAGATGGTTTGTCATCAAATGCATCTCCTCCTCATAGCTCAGGTTGATATCTTGTTGATAGTTTATGAGTGCATTAATTGTTATGCTGATTCTGAATTTACAATTGAACAGGAGCTCAAGATCCAGGTTATCCATCTATTACTGCTTTCCAAAGCAGCTCTTTGAGGATAACATTCAACTTCAATAAGCAGCCTGAAAAGCCACAAGTAACGCTGATTCAGGCCACTTTTACAAATTTATCATCTGAATCGTATACAGATTTTATTTTCCAGGCAGCTGTCCCAAAGGTATTATTGCCTATCTTTACCTATCTCTATATGCAGTCACGTTGTTTTTTTTTTTTACTAGGTTAGCTGATTCTGTTGCTGCTTTACAAGTTGCAGAAGGATTAATATTTTTTTTTTCTAAAAAATAAAATAGGGTGAAATCTATTCTGAAATTCCTTTAAAAATATATATATATTCTAACCTGAAGAATGGATATTATGATGGCAAATCCGAGTATATATTCTATAAATGTTGATGGATCTTAGAATGGATATATATTCCAACCTGAAGAATGAATATATATATTCTAACTTGCATAGTATAAGGAAAGTCATCCTTTTCTCCTGAAAGAAGACAAGCATAAAAATACAAGTGTGGAACGATAAACTTACCTTGATCTGTTATTTGAGTTATAGCATATTTAGTTCTATTTGTAAGCTTCAGATGTTGATGCATGATGTTTCACTTCCGCCACGCAGTTGAATTTAGATCTCTATTTGTAGCATTCAATACTTCTTCGTATGCAACCACAAGATTATGCTACATGCTATGCTGGCAGACTTGATTGATCACTAACAACTGGTGACAATATAACTATGTGGGTTGCTTGCCCATATTATGGTTTAGAGATGCCCTACAATCAGTATGTCAGTGCTATTGTGGCATGAAGCACCAATCTTCAGTGTCATTCGGATATTATAATTGACTCATTGAATTTATCATCATATGTTAGAAAATCCGGTATAGCATATCCCAGTCTTAGTTTTAGTTTAGAGTCTTATCAATGATGCAGTGACATATATATCAAATGGCTGAAGTAATTTAGTTTGAAGGCGGCTGAAATAACAGTTAACTAGTAACTACTTATGAACATTGTTGGTAAACTTTTCTTGCTCCCTCTGTATGATGACCCCCTTTAACTTACTAAGATCCATCAACATATATGGAATATGTAGACTGCCAAAGCGGATCCTTCTGTTTGATTAGTAAACTCCCAAAACTTGTAAGCAGGTCACCTGACAATTACTTATTTTCAGTTTGTGCAGTTGCGCCTGGAACGAGCTAGTGGCAATATTCTTCCAGCTGGTGGTAGTGGCACGATTACACAAAGCTTGTCTGTTACCAATAGTCAACATGGACAGGTATATATATTTTGGATAACGAGAATTTTTGGAGTATCGCGTTACCAGGTTTCACTATTTGTATTGATGATGAAATACCAGGCTCACTTCACTACACATTTTTCTGTATCAACTTGAATTTGAAGTCTTTCAAAAAAAAAAAATCGAGCTCAAAGTCAGCAGTAGTTATAGTCTTATAGAACCTACGTGCCCTTTACGCCCACTCATTCCAAAGAACACTTGCAAAAAAAAGAAAACAGATGAGAGAATAAATTGAAATGATATTTTTGGGTTGTTTTTCACATGGCATGATGTTAGAGATTTTGTAATTCTATAGTGTAAAGAATGCCACTATTTTTCATGCAAAATTAAAGAATGACATTCTTTAATAAAATTATAAGTTGAAAACTTGGAAACATGCACTCTCTTGACATGTCTTGAGTATCTTTTGAGGACTTAGATATGTTGGTTATTATAATATATCTAGTACCTTCCTTTTTATTTCCGGTTTGTGTTTTTGTCACTATGCTTGTTGTTGGGCATGCATTAACAAAGCTTTTTTTGTTGATTTTTTGAACTTTATATTTTCCGTTTTCCTTTTGCAGAAAGCTTTAGCCATGCGGGTAAAGATTGCTTACAAATTGAATGGTGAAGAAAGACTTGAACAAGGACAAATCAGTAATTTCCCCCCTGGTTTATAAATTTGTAGTTCACTTGTGCAATTTTTCTTTTTTTTTTCCCTTGTGGGGGCTTGTTTCTTCTTTCTCTTCTCTTCCATCTTCTTGCTTTTTGAATTTTTTTTTGTATCCTAGGTGATTTTTTATGGCATAATGTATAGATACTCGCAATCACATGATGCATTTTGTACACCATTGTGTTATTAGTTGAGGGATGGACAACATATTCATTTCCCCAGTCCGGGAAGAGGATGTGATGGAAAGGAAAATGAAAAAAAAAAAGTTTGTGAGCTTAGAAGTTGTACAAATATGTGGAAGATATTGTGTACTGCCCATTATATGCTCATCTGTTCATTTCGACCATGTATCAAAACAAAAGCGCTTTGGCGGCTTTATCTAGGTTGGGGTATATTTCTAAAACTGCACTTTGTAGGCTACGACTTGCCGAGGCATCTACTTTTGTTTTTGGAGGACTATATATATATTATATATATATATATATATGTAATACCGTATTATATTTTATATTTTTTAAAATATATATTTCCATAGCCATATTATAGTACACTAATATTGTAGACTTTAAATTTTGAAAAAATATAATTAAAAATCTTTATAGAACAAAATAAAAATTCAATTAAATTAATTAAAAATTTAATGGAGGTGTAGTTTATAGTGTCTTTTATCTTGTAAATCGTAAGATTTAAGATCTAAAATAAGTAAAAAAATATGAATCTTAAATAAAATTATTTATTTTTAATCGCATATATTAGATTCAACGGTTTAAAAAATAAAAGATGCTATATGCCCTATTTAAATAGAGTATGCATTCATTAGAATTTTTAATTAAAAATTAAATATAAAACTAATGTAAAATCAATCAAATTTTTAAGACTTCAAATTAAGAATTGCTTATCAATAATATCAAATTATAGTGTAATTTAGTTTAAAATATATATTAAATTATTGATATTTTTATATGAATGATTTAAAAGATAGTATTTTTGTTCTTGAGCGTGTTTGCAATATGAATTTTAAAGTTCAAAGTCAAAAAATATAAAAGATAATTATTTAAGTTGATTGAGTTTGGATCTAGTAGAATTTTATTTTTTTAGAGATATCGATTCATTAATACAATTTAGTTTTAGAAAGTTATATCGAATTTTCATCTAATATAATTGCATAAAGATTAAATTAGTAACACCTTAGAATTTAAAATGTAGTTATAAATTTAAAATTTAGGGATATATACATATCAAAGTTAGAGAATAATTTGAGATAATATTAAAGTTGAAGGATAATTGTTGAAGATTGTCATGAAACAAGTGAAATGTATTTTGGGGTCTTTGAGTGACTTCTGGCTGCCCTCCTCAAATGGCTCCAACTGGCGTGCCGTGATCCAGGAAAATAAGTGCTGGCAGCAAATTAAATTAGGGATTTAATGGGGTCGTGTGCCTAAGCGAGGAATAGGAATTGAGGGATCTAATAACTTGAGGAAGAAGATACGCACTGTAGACCTCATTATATAGTCTAAATGTTGCATTAAAATAGAGCATTAGATGGCATTCTCATGTACATATACATCAATCAGTAGTATCTCTGGATGAAGGCTGTCATTGGTTGCTTGAAACGAAACAAAAACGAAATGGTGCATCAAAACCGCAATGCTGTGAACTTGGAACACTTTTGGCTTATATTATCTAATTTCGAATTTTTTATTTTGTGTGTGTTCTTTTTTCGATCAAGATTTAAAATTCATCGATGTACAGAGTTATTAGCATTCGACTAATTTGATATTCGGACGAGAACGATGAAAATTCAATTCTGACTAAATTAATGATATTGGGAGTTCGAACTTGAAGTTACTAATTTTTTCGTCCCTTGGTCTTGAAATAAGTTGCGGACTCACGTAGATGATGGGAGCACGCCCTTCCTTCTCTCAACTTTTCGATAANTATATATATATATATATATTAGTCGTTGAAGTTAATAAATAAAAAAATATCAAAGAAATAATATGATTATGTAGTAATTTAAATGGGTAGATGATTTTAATTTATATCTAGAGATTTTGAGTTCAAATCTTATGATTCTTCTCGAATTTTAATATTTTATTTGTATATATTTTGGTCTTCCTATTTTTTATATTGAGTTCAAATTTTGGTCTTCCTATCTTTTATGTGTCAATCAAATTTATTTATTTATTTCCATTGAGGTTTATCTATCCACTGTCCTCACACGATTTTATTAAATGTATAAAGTGAAGTGAGAACCAGTTGTACGAGTTTCTTTCTATCAACTGTTTTGCTTCATTTCTTCTACTTTAAGCTGGCGGCTTAATTTATTTAGTAGCCTATTGTTCTTTTTAATAAAATTTCTACATCCAAAAGACGAAGTAGAAGCGAAAGTGGTTCATCTCTAAAAAGATGTTTATAGATTTAAATGACTTTTTAAGCATTAAAAACTATCTTAAAATTATTCAAAAACATCCGTTGTAACGCTTTTATTATGAGAATCCTAGTTTATAATTGTATTTTTTTAAAAAAATAACATATATAAAATATATTATGTTTATAAGAATTCAGAATTATTGATAATTATTAAATTATAATTTAAACACTAAAGTTTAACATAATTATGTCAAAATATTGTATTATCTAATATATTAGTTAATTTCACATTCAACTACGTCAAAGTAACAACACTAATATTGCTCAATTTAACTACACACCAAAATATTTAAGTCAAATAATAATCAATTTTTATTATTATTGGATAAAAAATGTATAGCACACTTAATATATAGCGCGTGTAGCACATAAATAATAATAATTTTTTTATAAAATAATATTATCATTGTTACTTATACAAAAGGAGTAAAATATGTGTGCTACGCGTTTATTATTATTATTATTATTATTATTATTATTATTATTATTATTATTATTATTATTATTATTATTATTATTATTATTATTATTATTATTATTATTAT
>LTAE01003939.1:40358-54928 GCA_001647135.1 Pontederia paniculata | reverse complement strand
ATTATTATTATTATTATTATTATTATTATTATTATTATTATTATTATTATTATTATTATTATCCCAAATACTAAATAACAAGAAAGCTCATTTCTCCATGTTGCACCTCATCACCTTCCATTTCCTTTTTATTATTATTCCATGTTGCAAGTTCTCGCCTTCTTCGTTGTAATAGCAACGCAAACGAGACCACAACAGAGACCTCAAAAAAAGTTCCCATGGAGACTGCCGACGGCGCCGTCGACCCGATGGCCGACGCGTTTTCCGGCCACCACCCTTGCTGCTGCTTCTACGTCCCCTACAGTTCCTCCTCCGTCGCCGCAGGCGTAGATGGCCGGTGGTGGAGCCGCGCCGTGATGAAGCTGCGGGAGTGGTCGGAGCTGGTGGCCGGGCCGAGGTGGAAGACGTTCATCCGCCGGTTCAGCCGGAACCACTCGTACCGGCACTTCCACAGTACCAAGTTCCAGTACGACCCGCTCAGCTACGCCCTCAACTTCGACGACGGCCACGGCGAGAGCCCCGAGAGCGAGCACGCCGTGCACCGGGACTTCCCCGGCCGCTTCGCCGTGATGCCTCCGGTGCTTCCGGAGAAGCCATCGGCTGCCGTCGGCCCCTCCGCCGCCGACGATGGCCGTTGAAGGAAGGAAGAAGGTGTGGCGTCACTGGACTCCATCCATGCATTCCATTCGTTGACGAAAAGAAAAAATACAAAAAAAAAAATATAACAAAAGATAAATTTTGATATTTTCTATTTTTTTTCCTTTTTCTTATTATGATTTTGAATTGTCCATAAATAATCCGGTGTGGTGTTCAGCGGATGAATCCGCCTATCTGAATCGATTCAATTTCAATTGGGTCGGATTGGATCGTTGGTCGGGTCGAATTCGAACTGACCGGATCATAATCCGATTATTAATGGGTCGAATATGGTTCTCACTTTTTCGAACTCGATCCAACCCGATGACCCAAATTTTTATATTTTTTTATTAAATTTAAATCAAATTACTCTTTATAATAATTTTATATTACTTTAAACTTAAAATATATTAGAAATTTATATTCTATATCTTTTAAAATCATTACAAACCTTTTAAAAAAAAATTTTTCCTTTTTTTAAAAATATAATTATTGCTAAATATTATAAAAAATAATTAAAAATATATGAAAAAATTCAATCGGGTAAACCGATGATCCGAACCGATCCAAGCCGACCCAATGAAGATCGGGTTGAATCGAATTCGACGACTAATTTATTCTCAATCCGATCTAACTCAATCCGAACAAAATCAATCGCGTTGAATTGAATTTTGATTTGGGTCGAATCGAATCCGACTCGTAAACACCTCTAATGGCTACCAAGTCCGAGTCCGCTCACGCTCACGGGAACATGACACGGCCAGCATCAAGCACACGTGTCAAACATCCTCTTTTTGGGATAGAGCTTGATATGATTATTAATCACTGAGTAATATATGATAATTTTAATTTTATCAACTATTTCTAATCAACGTCAAACTGGTTAATCAACTATCGCTTGTTCATAACTATTTTTTTTCATTTGATTATTATTGAGAATTGATCCTTTTATCTCTAACTCATTGGTTAAGCATGCAAAGGAGACTGATTTTATCTATTTATGTAAATTGAAAATTCTCATTAGCTATTGGGAAAGCCTTCTTTAGGATCCTGAATTTACTTCCTACTTTGAATTGTATTAGTAAAAAAAAATAATGTCAACAAAATTTTAATATTTAGATGGCCATGTGAGAATACAAAGAAGATTTCTTCCTCATTTTCATTCAATAATAATTCATAGGTGAAGATGGAGGCCTCCAATGGAGTAAAGAGGAGAAGGAGAGGTTGGGGAATATGGATTACATAAATTAAATCCATTTGGAAGTTTAATGGACTCTAACTATTTAAATTTGGATGTCGACTGTTTAAAGGTTGTGTTTGGCATCAATAGTGGAGTAATAAGCGGATAGCGATTTAAGAGCGGATATAAATTTATTTAGCGGTTAGCGGTTAATTATTAACTTTTAATATCTAGTGATTCGTTAAAGTGATAATAAAAAAATATTTGATAAATATGATGGTGAAATTAATTGATAATTATAAAATAACATAAATAGGCTTGATACATTAATATGATAAATCATTTAATTTACAATATTATGTAATTTCTAAAAAAATTATGTGATTTATGATAATTAATTTGGAATAATATTTTTAAATAAATATACATGCATAAAAAATTTAAATTAAAAAAAATTATATGTACTAATGTCAAGAATATTTAAATGCTAATAAGTATTTATGGTTATTACATAGCTCAAACTCTAATAAAAATTCTAATAAGAAAAGAGGGTAAATTGGGTATAAAAATTTAACCTCTATTTTTCATCCGCTAAATGTTAATGAAAATAGTCTATCACTCAACAGCTAATCGCTAACCTATAAAAGTTTACCAAACACTTTATTCTAAAAAAATAACGATTTAACCAAGTTAAACTTCTAAACTTTAATCTAAATTCTATTTTTTTAATTGTCACAGCCAAAGTTTCACTTCGTCTGTCTTTTCAAAATCCCATTAACACATACTTTAGTTACCATTTATATAGTTGACAATATAATAATTTTATTTCACAACATCATCTTTATAAAAACCAAAGATTATTTCGTTGTTTATTCTCAATTCATTTTAGGATCATATTTACGATAATCTCCAATTCTAATGTTGGAATTAAAAATGGTAATACGCTCAAAATTATTAATTTTGAGCAAAGTAAATTTCATCTTTTACAATTAAGAGAAGAATTTTGAGCAAAGTAAATTTCGTCTTTTACAATTAAAAGTACTTTAATATTACGTGCTTTACACGTGTAAACTTGGAAGTGAGTTTAGAGGTCCATTTATCTAAAAAAAATATGTCTCTTGAATTTTGCACATTAAAAAAGTAATTGAACTTATCTTTTCGGGAATAAAGAAAAGTGGATGGCTAGAGAAAAGGTTAAGGGTGGATGTCAATCTAAACCATAACACTTTTTTTATAATGTCAGCATGACATAATTGATTAAAATCCAACATTAAGTTTTTTATCCAACCAATAATTCATATGTTTGAAATGGACCCTTGAAAGTTCATATATTTCTTAATCCCTCTTTTTAACTTATTCTCTTAACCATGGTCAAATAAAATAAAATAAACTACTTTTTCAATTTTAGAAAAAAAAACAATAACATCTTTTAAAGGAAAAAACATAACATATTTTATTCAAAACTTATTTTATGCCAATGGAAAAAGAAGGAGGATGGACTTGGAGTGTGTTTGACATGAATAGCGGATAGTGATTTAAAAGCGAATAAAAGTTTATATACTGGATAGCGGTTAAATATTAATGGTTAATATTTAACGGTCCGTTAAAATAATAATAAAAAAATATTTGATAAATATGGTGATGAAATTAATTGATAAATATAAAATGACGTAAATAGACTTAATACATCAATATGATAAATTATTTAATTTATAATATTATGTACTTTCTAAAAAAAATTATATGATTTATGATAATTAATTTAGAATAATATTTTTAACTAAATATACATGAATAAATAAAAAATTTAAATTAAAAAAAAGTATACTTACTAATGTCAATAATATTTAAAATGTTAACAAATATTTATGATTATATGCATAGCTCAAACTCTAATAAAAGTTCTACTAAAAAAGAAGGATAACTTGGGTATAAAAGTTCAACCTCTATTTTTCATCCGCTAAACGTTAATGAAAATAGCATACCACTCAACCGGTAACCGCTAACCTATAAAATAATTTACCAAATACTTTATTATAAAAAAAATAACGGTTTGACTAAGTCAAATCTCTAAACTCTAATCTAAACTCTATTTTTTTTTTAAGTTGTCAAACACAGCCTGGACAAGTTTTACTACCTTCTCTCAAAGCCACCACCACCACAAGAACATGCACAAGTTGGAGACTGATGCAGCAGGACTCTGCATTGGACTGGCACATCATCTCAACATTTTCTTCTCTTGTTGTCGTCATGGAGGAACCTTGCAAGATTGACAATGGCCCCATAGCTTTCTCTTTCCCGACATAAAAGAACCAAAAGGGCAGCCAACCTGCCACTCTCACAGCTGCTCTTTCTCATCAATGACAACTGCAATTATCTTTCATACAACTTCTCTAAAATCTCAGGTCACTTATCTCATTCACTGTACTGCTTCATGGCATACTTTTTTGGATACTTTGCAAGATCAGTGATGTGTAGTTAAATTTCAGAGACGTTATTGCAAGGATGAGGAATGCAGGTCAACTTCTTTTTCCCTGTCCTGCTCATATCTTGCTGATGGGTCTGCACTGCAGTCCCTGCAGCAACGTTTCAGATGACAGTGTGAAGCTTGCCATGTCAGTAGGGAAGCAGAAGAGTCTGCAACTGTTCTGCATCTATTTCTCTTTCTCTTTGGAGAGTAGATGATAAAGAAACATGAAGGTTTTGTAATCACAGCGAGAAAGGTGCTGAAAGATCAGAGGAGATGACACTGATCTTTCCACAAAAGTGACAGCTTTTCACAGAGGGCACAGACACTTGGAAACTTGCAAATGCAATGCATGAAATTGCCCTTGTGAACCCAACAAAGTTGCTATGCTGGCAACTGCAGCTGCTTCAATAATTTGGTTACCATCATACTAAAACGACAAGGGAAGTTGTATAAAAGTATCTCCTTGCACCTTATTAAAATGCTGGAATGCAAATAGCTTTCAGGGTGAATGTTAAAGTGGCAAGTATATATATATAATATGACTACAAAGGGAGGCTCGTGAAACTAAGTTGGTTGGCTGGTTAGCGAATTTGTGCTCCAGATTAAAGAATCAAAGCTAGTAGCCCGAATTCGAATATCGGAATTGTCAATTTGTATACATACATACATATATATGTATNCGGAGTCGTCAATTTGGTCAGGATTTACTTTCGTTGCACCCGTCCGACACCAGATTAGTCAAATGCTAATAGCACTGAACACCGATGAAATTCACCCAAAAAAAGGCTCATATAAGGAATATATTGATTTAGTTTTATTCCACCAATGTAATTGGGTAACATATGGAAACTGTTATTCTTCAAAATGTATAGCCGTAAGAAAACAAAAATTAATAATATCACCAAGATTTTGGAGTAGGATGACTGGAAAAGGACTTGCCTTCCTAGCATTCAGTTTCTTTCTAACATAGGAACAGAAACCAACAAGGCATTTCACTATCAAAGTTCATGTGGGTGGCCCTCCATTTTTTGTTGTCATGCTCTAAGTCTTTGAGTTTTTTGCATAGACACCCATTTGTCTCTTGACATGGACAAATTGCACGTTGAGTGGTGCTCTATGTTCCATCTTTTTACCTTGCAATCTGAATCCACACGACAGAGGAAAATATTCAGCATGTTGCTTGGTTCAAATCTAATAATAGTTCCTAGAATTCTTGGCATCCCATGTGCTGGAGCTCTTAGTGTGCAGAGCATGCTTCAGTGCAGTGCAGACAGACCCAACAGAAGATGTATCAGGCGTGGACTTCACCAATGATAATATCTGATGCTATCAGATGTTTCTTTTAAGGACTTCTAATAGATGCATTCATTTCATCCAAAAATGAGAAGACAATTATTTGTCAGCAGGTAAAGTTCACAAAACCAAATCTTTGAAAAGCACTCATACAGAAAAATGAAGAAGTAGACTAATCAAGATGGGTTTGACAATCAAAGAAAACTACATGATAGGTACTGAGTTAGATAATTAGGCCAACACTTACACTTTTTTAAGTGGCATTTTAGTGGCCACAAAGACCTGAGATGCACTTCAAGGGGAAGCACATTATCACAACAAAAAGAAGATATCAGTGGCCAAAGCACTAATCCATCATCATTCAACAGAGTCATGAGGAAACATGTGTGGTCATAGTCCACATTGATATGACTGAGTTTTTATAACATCCTCCTAGATTCAGATTGGACACAAAATGTGCTTGCCTGTTGCCAATATATCCAGCTTGCAGGCTCAGAAGTAGACTCTACTGTAGGTCTCCTAATATGTTATTTTTTCTGTGATTGTGTCCAGATTTGATGTCCTATGGATGCAAGGTTATTGCCAAGATGAAACAAAAATGAATTAATCTTCATGGAGCCATTGATGTTAGTCCTCTAACCACTTCAGATATGGATAAACAGCGAGACAGCAGACAGGACAATGCCTTCTTGGTAGGAACACTAAGTTCCAGAATCAATTCTTTTCTAATCAGAAACTTCCATCAGGAAAAACACAACCCAAGCTTTCTGCTGTTCAACATCATCATGTCAAATGGAGAAACCAAACACAAGAGGATAAATATTCAGCATGTAGAAGTGTGGTACTACAAAGCTTTGCATGGCTAACATCAATTTTGTCGACAGATTATGAACTTGCAGACATTGTGACAATAACAAACCTCTTGCAGATCAATCATCCTCAAACATCAACTGCAACTTAAGAGACCGAGTTAGGAAAACAAAGTTATTGACCAACTGATAAAACCATACCAGAAATAGTGAAGAAACACCATTGGCCACATTCTGAATTGGAAGTAAAGGAAGACACCAAGGATCTGGATAATGAAATTGAATTTAATCAACAAAGAAGAATTAACAATAATCACATTTCAGTCAGGTATCAGTATCCCCTGAGCTTTTCGGAATCCATGAAAAGGCTCCATCGAGTGAAGAAGTATCAGAAGGTATCGGAAACTTGCCCTTCTTATCGGACCATTGCCAAATTTTCGACACCGAAAAGCTCTCACCTCTGCTCCCAAGGCCCAACCGTTTACCATCGAAGATTTCACTGCCTGAGGAAAGCCCAATGAATTCCCTGCCATTGACACCACTTGAATCAACATTCCCGATAGAACCATTGTTCAGAGATACTTGGAGTTGGGCATCAGCGACCACATACTGATAAGAACCCATGGAAAAGCACCTCCTAGCATCCAAATTGCTACTGCTGCACTCCCCTTCCCCACTTCTCACAATGCCGCGAGCACAGTCATTTTCACCGCTGCCATCCTCAGCACTGCACAAATTCTTGAATTTGCCAAGTCTCACAGGGAAAACTCGCTTCTCTCCCGCTACTTCATTGCCTTCTGCATCCCCCCTCTCCCTGGAGAACAATTCCTCTTCTCCGAGATCCTCAAAGTCGTAAATTGAATTCTCAATGGTAAGGCCCTGCGCGAAGAGTACTCCTCGGCACAAGGGACAGGTAGAATTGGAAAGAAGCCAGGTGTCAATGCAGTGGATGTGGAATGCATGACCGCAGAGCGGCAAAAGCCGCAGCTTGTCTTCATCGGCGAATTCACAAAGGCAGACCGCGCAGTCAAACGGCTCCTTGGAGCCAACAATCTCTTTGTAGAGGAAGACAGGGAGTGCGTCGATGAAGGCCTGTTCGAGGCCTGAGTCATGGAGATGGAACAGCTGCTGGAGCTGGCGCTGGAGAGCATCGGGCCCCAAGATATCAGCAGCATTGTGCCTGTTTCCATGGGGAGAAGAGGAGGACAAAGGACGTCGCTTTTTTATGAGGAATCTAACCAAAAGGTGCAGAAGGCCAGAAATGAAGAAGATAACTGCAAGGATTACTATAACAAATAGGACTGCAGGACTGATCCTACTGCTGATGCTGCTTGGCGAAGACGGAGTCGCTGTGCTTTGGGGTTGAGTTGCTGCTGAATCCTTAATGGAAACAGCAAAATTAGGAGTTGACTGAGAGAGAAATCCACCTCCCTTCTCTAATCGAGAAAGAAGCCAAGGGTCTCTACGTGTGGCAGCCATCATGTTTTTCCCTGATTTGGGAACAACTAAAACTCATTTGAGGAAAAATGGTGGCCTACCACTTCAAACTTGTCCTGGGTGTAACACCAATCCGGGGGGTTACAATGAACAGCTGAAATGGAGTGTTCGCCTTCCAGTTCCAGAAGTATAAAGGCAAGAAATCCTTCTTGGTCTGAACTCGCAAACAAGGAGGCATCATGACACCAGGAAGAGAAAGGGACCAGAAACAGCAAAAGAAAAAAGTGCGATCAGATCCAATCTTGCGCCCATATGTATCGAGGAAGCAAAAAAAAACTCTTTTTTGGCGAAGCTGAAAGGACAATAATTACTTTGGTGAGAGGGGAAGAAGAACTATGCCACCTACCAGAGAACTGGAATTTTCTTTTCTCAGAATCGCTGCTGCAGTTTCTATTATCAATACTGTTCTGAGCTGCAAAATGGAAACCAACGCCCTCTTAGAAGCCTTGGATGCTTGCTGCTGTGATCTTGTGAAGAACGCGCAAAGAGTGTTGTTTGGAAGACGTTCCGATGAGCTATTGAATCATGAAGAACAAAGAACGGATTTTTATACGCCGGAAGAAAGCAAGAAGGAATTTTTTTCAGGGTGGTGGCGCTGGTCGGTGATAAAAAAGAGCTCTTGGGGCTTCTCAGATCATCGACGGCGGCGGGTCGGTCTCCGGCTCTCCGGCGCAGCAGCAGCAGCAGCTTGTCTCGTGCTTTTCCAAAGGCCTCCTAATAAACTGCGCCAGTTTTTTGGGGTTCGGAAAGTTAATTATGTTGTAGACTCAACAGCAACGAGCCCAAGGTATTAGCCATTATTATATGTGTATATATACAAATTATTAAATCTACATTAACATTATAAATTTAACCAATCAATAAATAATAAAAAAATTATGACTTAAATAAACTTTAATTTAATCATACATTTTAAAATCATCAATTCAAATTATCATATATTATTATTTAACATTCCATCTTCATTTTTCTAATACATATATATATATATGTATATTAATTTTCCTATTTTAAAGCTAACCATTATTTTAAATAATGATTTCAATAATTGATGGATGGCAATCAAAAAGTAAACATAAATTAAAGTTGACTGGTAAAAAATTATAAATATTAATCATAAAAATTTAGGAAATAGAGGGAGCGGAATAAAATTTGAGGTTGTCCAATATGAAGTTTTATTTTCTTGTTGTTAATACATTTATATTATTATGAGTTTAATAGTCACATGTATAAAAGGTTAACTATCAAAAAATGCATTCCATCCTCCCTCATGTCCATTTTCAAAGAAACTTATGTTTGAAGGGAAAATCGAATTGAATCTAACGAAATTAGTAAACTATAAAACATGGGAAAATGTGAAGAAATCAAAATTTATAAAAAAACTAAAAATATAAATTTATATTTCAGGATCATATTAGTAAATAGAGAGAGACAATGCAATTTAATCACGAAAAAAAAAAGAATACATGAGAATTTGGGCCTTGTTCCCTTTCTTTGTAGAAACATTGTTAGTCATATTCATTGTAATAGTTAGTGAGGCCCAATACGTAACCTTTCAACTCATTCCATCGAAGTTGCATTGGCCCATTTCTTTGTTTTTTTTTTTTTTTTCCTTTTTCTTAGTTTCCCTTTTTTTTAAGAGGAGATTTTAGCAGCAGTTTCTAATTGTTGAATGACAATCCAACAGTATAATTTAATAAAAACAATTCCAAATTCTTTGTCTATACTGGTCAATCACTGGATTACGATATAATTAATTTTCATTGTTACATTACCCAAAAAAATGATTTTTTTTTCGAAATAATAAATTGTCTATATTTTACTTTGTTAAAAATATTAAAATAAAGATATTATTTTTTTATTGACTTAAGTTTTTAAGATAGTTGATAGCATATCTAAATGATTTTATAAATTTAATTCGAAATGATTAGCTCAATTTGAAAATTTATGTCAATTAAACTTAATCAAATTACTTATCTTTTAAGTTATACATCATATATCTTCTTATAATTAATGGGATCTACGGGTTGCTAACATAGGAAACCAATGACGATATATCCAGCATTTGCTAGTTCTAATGTGATCTTTTATATTTAGAACATTTAATTCACATAATTTTCGGAGATATGTGATAAAGTAATAGGTATATATTATTTCAGGAAAGATATGACATGGAGATATGTCCACTAAAGTTTTCATTATTCTATATATACACACACCATCCATCCATCCATGGAGATATGACATGGATTGATTGAGCAAAGAGATGTAGAGAGCATTCAATTTTCGCCAACATAATATTTTGGGGACATGAAGCATCACATTTTCGATCTTTTGTACTTTCCCTTCTTTATAAATATTTTGAATCTCTATCTTTTATTATAGTTGACTAATTTTATAACAATTAATTTCATATTCAATTATAATGATTAATAGTCATCCGTTTATGTTAAATTTTTTTCTGTTTTAGAGTGAAAGTGATACGGGTAGAGTAATTTTTAGCGTAAATAAACCGCTCTAGTTTTTGTGTGGTTTTTTCAATTAAAAATTATTATCAATTTCTTCAGATAATTTTTTCAGACTCTTATTTTTTTTATAAATTTTATAGTTTGATAATATTAAGAAATATTTTGTTATATAAATAACATTAAACATATATTATATAATATTATTATTCATGATATATAGTTTTTTTATATTTATTTGTAAAACTTTTATGTTAGTTGACTAATTTTATATATGTTAAAAATATTCGAAACATGATATATATATATATATATATATATAATTATGTAGTTTCTCCGTTGGGCCTCAAGTGATTTTTTCAATATAAAAATTGTCTTTTTTTTACAAATTTAAAAGTACATAGAAATTATATGTTGGATCCAATCATTTTTTTATTTTTTATTTTTTTTCTCTTATGCTCGATATTTTTTGAAACATTTCTCAAATTTGTGGTTTAAATTATCGTATGGTTCTTTTATCTCTAGCTTAGTATAATATCTATTTTTAAAATTTAAGTATATTTAGTTATACCATCATCGTATTATACAAAACCATTATATTAATGATGAAAAAAGAGGAAAACAGGTAAACTCATGCACTGATGAAAGAAATATAATAAGATTTATGTGAAAGACTAGGGCTCCTATGATTTTTGCTTTCAAGTGTGAGCTCTAATATGAGCGGACCATTTTTTTTCATAAAAAAACTAAAATAATAATTTAAATGTGCTTTGACCTAGAATTTTTGGATTGGATAGGTTTTCAAAAGAAGTAAACGGGTCTAGATGTATGATATAGTACATATTCTAGTTACAAAGTGAATTGAACTTAAGACTATTTAAATTTCAGTCATTGTTAAATAATTAATCGCAAAGTCGGTCAATTACATCAAATGTCGCTCTACATGTTTATTTTCATCTTTTAAAAATATTTAGATTGTTTCTCATATATTTAAATCATTGAATGTGATATATGATGCACAAATCTAATTAAATTGCTCGGTAAAATATCTCTTAGTTATCACTTTATATACCTCATTGCAGATGCCATTTATCACAAAATGATGCAAGGATTTGGAAACTATTTGCCTCACATGGATTTGCTTGAATTGAATCGCTGTGGACCTCATTCAATTTAACAACCAACTTACGATAATAAACAATAATGGCAAGAGAGATATTATTGTTCTAGCAACCAGACGTTAACATTTGCCAAATGACAAATTAATATCTCCATATAATTAAAGAGATATTTTACTGTTATAATTATGATACATTTTATATTATATTATGATACAAGGGTCTTACTTGCAAATGATATGAACTCCCTATAATGTCCTTTATTTTTTTTCTTCCAATATCAAGATTCATTAGTGGCAAAAATATTAATCACATCTTATTCTATAATATTTATATCTTTATTGTTCAATATATTCAAGTTATTTAATCATTTTACTTTTTCCTCAAATTATTTTGTCTTAAGTGCGAACAATTATTATACGCAATAATGAATAATATATTAAAGATTTTGATTGATCCAAATGTCTTACGACTAGCTAAGTTATAATGTCCTTCTCTGATTCGCATAGATCTCCTGAATAATAATTTTCGAATAAATTCAATTACCTCACATTTAAAATCTATGTTAACAATAACGATAAATCTCTCATTCATCAGGATCATCCTCTTTATATATAAACACCCCCTCAATACAAGGGCCTTATTGTCATCATTATAATTATAATACATCTGATTTTATATATATCATCATGTGCAAATGCTTTAGTACTCCAACTTCCCTGGAGAAGAATAATAATTTAATGAACATCATAAACTTAATTAGTTCAATCTGAAGTAAAAAAAATGTTGGCAATCTCTACTTACATTATGTTACACTTTTTCAATGTGCTAATTAATTAATCAATTAAAATATGTTAAACCTAATTAAATTTGTTTGGTATAGATGATTAATAGATTTGTACTTCGAGTTGAAGGATTGAGAGTTATTAGTATCAAGTTCGAGCTCTGAAGTTATCAATTTGATCAGAAGAATATAATTTTATATTTATTTCGATTTTAAATTAATCATGTACTAATAATTTTGGATACTGATTGATTCCAAGCGGGTGTTAAAAAATTTGTTAAACTTCCTAAAATTGAGTTGCCAGCTAGTTAGTGCAAGAAGCAATGTTGAAGGTAGCACATGTGCCAAAATGGGGGCCATGCATGACAGCAAGGGAAACGTCCCTTCTCAGTTGGCTCAAACGTGCGGCATGTGAATGAAAGTGCACCATTATAAATTCATTGCTATCTCGCCATTTAAGAAAATTGTTGGCTAAATCTTTGTTCAATCTTTTACACGCCAAGGATTACATATATATGCATCATATGATTCATATCATATACTACTAGTGGCACACATGCATATTGCATATCTAAATAAATCATGGTCGAGTACCAACAATAGATATTGTACAAGACCTTACAACAGATATGCTCACTCTCCTTAAATAAAATCTTAAATGTGAGGTAGTGCACTATTTCATGATTATTGTATCTCTTCGGCAAGCTAAATTTTTATTAGTTTAATTAAGTTTGATATCACGACGTGCTCTCTACTAGATTTTTTTGGGAGTTTCGATTTTGATATAATTAACAAGTTCTAGCACCTATTAATTAATTAGGTAATGCTTTATTTCTTTATTTTATCGGTAACTAAGGAGTCACTGCATTGTTATGGAGTGATGTCTACGAGAGTAGAAAGGGAAAAATATATATGACATATACTATGACGGCATGACATGACATAGTCACCTTGTAATGAGGCATATATATATATATATATATATATACGGATGAGCTGGCCCATATGCACTATCAAAAGCTACAGCTAATGATGCAAAATAGAATAAATATATAAAAAATTGTGTGTTTCGTCCATGAAAGGATCAATCACTTTTTGCAATTAACTATGGCGGAACGATCACGTTCCATCAATTGATCAAAGACGTCCATAATAATATATATATATATATATATATATATATTCTTTAGAAAGTGAGCTGCAATTTTTTCAACTACTAATTAATCTTAAGGATCACATAGTTGCATATTGCTTAATTTTAGCAAGCTAGTGTTGTAACACCCTCATTTAAATAAATAATAAAATGTCAAAAAAAAGAAAGATAAGATAAGATATAATTAAGATTACAAAAAGAATACATATGAGTTAAAAAGTCGATCAACTTATTATATTAATATTATTTATCAACATTATATCCTTAATTTTATTTAAATTAGTTTTAAAGAAATCTCAATCATAATACGACTTAAGTCCTAATTTGATACATTCATTTCCTATAGATATGACACAACTCATCATATCTTTTCACAATATCTCTCTCTTTATCTGTCTACTCTCTTCTCCTCACGACGCTAATCAACATAAAGGCCAGAAAAGATTAACACAGACCATGTATGATCTGAACCTATCTTAACGCGAGCCGTGTTGCACTGAAGGATGAAGTCGACCAAGATTGAAATAATAAAAAAGACAAAACAGACAGTGTCCCTTTGGACCATGTTATAACCAAGCAACGAAGAATCGTGAAGATATAGGAAAACAGACAATGTCCGAATTGGACACGGACCGCATTGCACCTGCGTGACAAAATCCTAACAAAGTTGAATTAGGATTACGAATCTAACATATCTAAAACCTTTGGACTCCTCTATGTAAAATCAATACCACGAAATAATTTCCCCATAAGTTATTGTTCTTCTATAAACCATCAGAAGTCTTTCTTCTATTCTCTCTCCCTTCTTTGGTAGGTGAATTAGAGGGGAAGAAGACGAGTACTAGTCGAAAGTAGAATCGCGAGTGATGAACGAGGAGGACATGTGATGCGTAAATTCACACACGTAAAAATATACTCGGCAAGTATACCGATCGCTCAAGTAATAAGAGTGAGTAAAAGAGTTGTCGATCCCACAGAGACTAATGAATTCAAAATCTGAAATCTTATTTGAAAACTAGAAAAGATAAATTTTAATAATTGATTTTGAAAAGATAAAACTAACAGATAAGAAAGATAAGATAGATAGAAGATAAAAGATAAAATTTAGGTTTTTAAAGATAAAAAGATAAATAAAATCGGTTGGGTTGGTTAGGGATAGAATTCT
>LTAE01003939.1:0-29765 GCA_001647135.1 Pontederia paniculata | reverse complement strand
TATATATATATATATAAAGCAGTGGAATGCATTTTATCATTCATTAATCAATCAAGCATTGCTTGCACTGTCTTCCAAAGGATATCATTCAGAAATGTCGACGCTAATGATCTTAATGTGCCATCGTAAATCGAATAAATTCGCCAATCTGATATCATGACTAGTAAAAATCATTAACCCTTTCTTGTTTGCATGTTCGGAACAATATGCCTTTATCTCTGATCTAAAGATCATATAAAACATGCTCATCATCCATGCCATGGTCTTACATTATGCTTGCCCTTAATAACGAGTAGGCCGAAGTATAACATAATAACAGTATAAAAGAAAGTGCCGAGAAACATGCACTAACAAAAAATATATATGCGCGTCAAGCATGCAAAAACATTGATTTAGGATATCCTTCCAATATGAGAATTTCTCTGAATTTGGTTTCGTGACACCTTATCAAATAAACAAATCAATTCCTCCATATATACAGGAGATTAACAAGTGTACAGTGCATGAAATAAAATTATCAAAAAAAAATTTATTAAAATTGATTACCGAGATAAAATAGTTCAGAGTATTTTTTTTTTACTCTAAATTATTTGTAGTGTGGTGTGGTGTGCAACTGCAACACCTAAGTTCAGAACAACACTCCTTATTTCCATATATATAACATGAGTAACAAATACTAGTAATTCTTGCTTAAAAAATTGAATATCATGATACAAAAAAGTTAACTCATCTTTTTATTTGAAATTACTAATAATTCTTGCACGCCACACACGCATATTATATACACACTCATATGTTTGGAGCAAAATTTTGAATTGCCTGTATAATTACTGTGCAATTATTATAATAGGTTGATTTTTTTATATATATGTATAGGTGCAACCTAGTAAATTACAGCAGCTCATCTTCCTCACATTTTTATGCATATTCACTTATGTGAGCTTGTGTACATAGGCCCACATAATATGTATACATGCAAATGTGAGAGAAGATGGGCCGCGCTGTAATTTACAGCGCTTATATATATATATTGTGCGTGCATAAATGGTATTCTAAGATACAATGCATGCATAGTAGTCTCATAAATGTATCGTCTGTTGCTCAATCAGCAGGTATGGGCGAGGGACATTGATTAGGATTGAAGGCCCTTGTAGCCCTCTTCTTTCGTATCTTATGGAGGCAATGTGTCTCCACATGCATATATGTTATGTCGACCAAGATATATTCCTAGCTTGTCTTCCTACGGCAAGTATATATATATCCAGCTGCATCCAGCTTTCAACAATAAGGACCTCAAAGCTACCAATATATATATGCGTGCTTCAACCTTAAGCAGCCATAGAACGGGAGCAGATGAGTGCAATTATCAACAAATCAAAGTTTTTAGGATGTATTTGCATGTGAGCAGTCTCAGCTTAAGGGGAAAGTGTGCCTTTTCCTGGGATGATAATGGCTCTTTCTTTTGCTAGGAGTTCATCACTTTTTACCTTTTAGTGCCTCACAATAATATTATTCATTTCCATGGATCTCAATGATTGCGTTTGGGAGTGAAATCTGGGCTTGTTTCCATCGAATTCTGTCAAATGCGAACCTCGCGATAAAACCCGTGGTAAAACCAAGACGCTGATTGTGGTGGCCCAAGTCCTGCTTGCAGCAGGAACCTAGTGATTCTGATGACCCAGGTTACTTTTAGCGGGAACCTAGTGGTTCCACCTGCTGCCTCAGAGGAAAGTGTGCCTTTTCCTAAGATGATTATGGCTCTTTCTTTTGCTAGGAGTTCATCACTTTTTACATTTTAGTGCCTCACAATAATATTGTTCATTTTCGTGGATCTCAATGGCGTCGTTTGGATCCGAGAACTTAAGTTTTATGAAGTTTAAAGAACTTATTGATTTGATAGATTGATTCTATGAGTATTTGGATGAACTAAAAAGTGATGATGGAAACTAAAAAGTTAATTTGATAGATTAACTTTAATGTGTGGATGGATAAAATTGGTGAAATCGATGAGAACCAATATTTTTTTAATGAAAATAATAAATTTAATTGAATAAAAAGGGTAATAATAATAAATTATTTTAATGTAATATATTTAAGATAATATTTTTTTGAGGGAGCACGTCCTCGGGCGACGCCGAGCATATCTAAGATAATATAATAAAATATTTTTTTAATAAATTTAATCAATGATATAAATTAAATATTATGTATAATATAATAAAATAATTAAAATTTTAATTATAATTTAAGCAAAATAATAAAAAAATAGTGAAAAGTTAAATAAGTAAAATAATTTAGGAAAAATAACAAAAATAATAAAAATAACTTATTAAATTTAAAAATAATGATATTTTCTTATAATATTTAATAATTAATAAATAAAAATATAAGTTAATTTAATTAAATAAAATTAAATTGAGAGTGAAGAGAGATAAAAAAACGTCAAAAGAAAAAAATAAAAAATGTCACGTAAAAAAAAAGTAAAAAGAAAAAAATTGTTTCCTGCAAAATGCAAGAACCAAAACACCTAAACTTGAGGTCACGTGACCTCAAATTCAGGTGCATAGGATCTCGCGTGGCGGAATCAACGGGAACCAGGCCCAAGTTCTTGCCTGATTCCAGCGGGTTCCGCCAAACGCGAATCGTTGAACCTGGGCCCTAGAATTTGGGATCATGTGACCCAAATTCTAGCGCTCCAGGTTCCCGCTTGTAGCAGGAACCTGGAGGTTCCACATGCCACCTTTTTCTTTTATTTTTTTTTGCTTTTTTTTATTTGACAACTTTTTTTTTCTTTTATTGTTTATACTCTCACGTTTTATTTTTTTAATTTATTTACTTTACTTTTTCATTTAAATTATTAAAATTATATCTTAATTTAATATTAACTTAATATTATAATTCCAATTTTTCCTTTTTAATATTATCTTTTCATTTTAATTTTAATTATCAATTCTTAAATGTTAATTATAATTTTATACTAATTCAATAATATAATTTTAAAGTTATATATTTTAATGTTTATTTTATCTTTTACTAATATTTTAAAATTTATTAAAAAATTATTAAGATTTTTAACGTTTATTATTAGCATATAAAATTATTAAGATTTTTAATGTTTATTATAATTATTAATGTTTATTAAGATAATTAACATTTATTTTAAATTATTAACTCAATACCTTCTAATTTAAATTATTAATGTTTTATTTAAATATTATATTTTAATTTTATACTAAGTTAATAATATAATACTAAAATATTTTATATATTATATTATTCATTAAGATTTTTCGAAAATATTTTTTTATGTTTCAAACTAATATTTTTATGTTTATTTATAAATAATTTATTTATCTAAAAAATAATTTTATATTTTTTGATTCTCACACGATTCATCCAAACATCCCCTAGAACTTAACATCATTAGTTCATCCAAACACCATTAGAACTAACATATCAAATCAATCTATTCAGTGGAACTCGGAGAACTCCTGATTCTCTATTAAACGCAGATATTAGGATTAGTTTAAAAAAATGAATATTTAGGGGAAACTTAATCCACTTCGCTTACAAGGTGGTGCAGTAACACAAAATCTTCTTTGTTTTTACCTAATTATCTTATAAGTGAAAAAAAGAGTTTGAGAATTGAGAAAATAGACACGAGAACATTGTTATGTTACATTGTGAAAAGTTTTTTTTCATGTAGTGTTCCTCAGAGAAATTTCGTTCTACTCTTTGCCTCGACTTAGGATTAGTCAGATGTTAATAACCGTGGACACCGAGCAGATACTAAAAAAATTAAGTCACAAACTTTATTATTAATTAATAAACTTTTTAAATATTTTCATTTAATCTTAAATTATTAAAGATATTATTTTTTACGTTAAAGAGAGAAGAGAGACACTGCACGCGCATTTCCAATTTTTATTTATTATTTACTTTATATTATTTATGATAAAAAAAATTAATAAAAAATCATAAACTAACATGAAAAATTAGGATATTTGGAAATTTCAAAGGTGACTATTATCAAAGTGCAGAATTACTTTGAAAAATTATGTACGGAATAAATGTTCCGATGACGGCACAGGCCGAACGCATTAGGCCGACAGATTGTAGATTTCCTAAACTCCACCAACTTTTGTTCCTTGATATATATATATATATATATATATATATATATATCCCACTTAGACTGTAGAAAAAGATATCTCAAAGTTGACATTCTTTAGGAGACATAAATTAATAAAAGTCGACCAAGCCAAAGTCTCATCCACACAGCAAAGCAAAGAAAAGGATGACTTGATCAAAAGGTGCAAATGCCAACAAGTTAGCCTAGAGATAGAAATGCTTTGAACAATCAAACTGACCAAGTCAAAGTTTTATATTATACAGTCAAGAAGGGCAGGAATGACTTGATCAAATTGTGCAAATGTAAACAAATTAGTCTGCAGACAGGAATGCTTTGAACAAATCCATAACATTAAGAATCCTGCAATATAAGTCACACTATATATATACACATCAAAACGAGAAAGGATGGCTCCAATTCTCAGGTATATATTTACAGAAGAATTATATTTACACCATATGTACATAATCCCAAAACGAGAGTCCTGGTTTGAGGCCAGAAAGCAAGGGAATAAATGAATAGAATGAACTCAACTCCATATGTCAATAATCCAGTGTCAGAGTTTTGCTTTTATGAGAATGCAATATCTCAGCTGCTTTCCTTGACAATTTCAAGTTGCTTGGATTGCAAGTCATAACTTCACAAGTGGTAATCCATCAGGAAAGTCGTTTTGGAAGGCCACATCGCTCGCAATATTTATGTTCCTTTTTTTTTTTTCTTTATTTCGTTCTTTTGGATTCGAGGACAGTAAGCCACAAGATAATTAAGCAGTATAATGGACACATAAGGTAAGATTATGACAGATTATCTGCATAAAGTTCCCTCTAAAGAGAAGAAAGCCATTCTTCTAAGTGTTTCTTGCCATCTGCACAAAGAAATGATAAACAAACCCTGATGAGTGCCAATAGAATTTCTAATCGGTTTTAATCAAGTCGTGCATCTATTCATGATCAGATGAACAAATTCTGAAGGGAAAAACATGACCAAATCAACTGAATAACTATAGCAAATGGAAGACAGATGTGACATATTCTACAACTGAGACAGGGGATCTAATAAGAAAGGAAAACTTGATGAACATATATAGTAGCAGTGTATATCTAACCAACTGTCTTGGTGTTTTAATCACTTTTATCATTCTATAACCATGCATTTGATGTTGCCAATATTTCTCACATTTGGAATAGATATAAAATGGAACACAAAAAGTTTAGGAAACACCATCCGAAATCCAACACACACACACACAAAAGGCGGGAGAGAGAGATGGAAGCAAAATAGCAAACAAACTACATGTTCTCTGCGTTATAAGCATATAATGGGAAACAATGAAAGATGAAATCTCAAACGTACAAAGAAGCAGGAACAATCAACTATAGAATGGAACACACAAATCTAGAAAACACCATGCCGAATCCAACATAGAGAGAGAGAGAGGGAAGCAAACTAGAAAAAAAAATACAAAGAAGCAGGACCACGAAACTACTCGTTTTAGACTGTACACACAAATAAGAAATGTAAAAGATCAAAATCATAAAGGCTACTTTATACATGATCTTTATTATGCAAAATAAATGGCCTCATACATTAACATCCTCAATTCAAATTAATCTTTAAATGCAATTTGCATCCTCCGGGAAAATACATAGTTTGCAAAGTTCCTTTAATCAGAATATTTGTTCATGAAAAAGAATAAACTCAAAGGAGAGCACCTAGAGTAGGTAGAAACTATATTTTAGGACCATTATCAAACCTTTTCCTTGATATCTAATGGCTCAAATCAAACAAGAAATGGATGGAAAAACATATGAGCAAAAAATATGAGCAAAAAAAATGGCAACATAAAAATTTCTTAAACATAGTATGAGTTTTGGAAAGTCTAGAATGTTTCATAAGATAAGCTCCAGTGAACAAGATATGTTCACCAAAAAGTCATTTTCAGAGAAGATGAAAGCCTAAAATATCAAACTATATTGTGCAGCAGATGCTTTCAGTTTCTGACTCCACAAGCTAATGCAGTATTCAGGAATTTTTCATTATCTTGTAAGCAATTTCATCATGAACATTTACAACTATATTGTGCGAACTCTTTTTTAAGAGGTTATTAGTATTCCACCTCAAAGAGATTCATTTCTAAGCCATTTTCCTTACTATTTTCCTTTTATATTCTAAGTGTCCTCAAATATAACATCCACTAATTTAGATAAGCATTCTGAAATAATTTTTTGGGTGTGCCTATCAGTATCCAGGACTACTAAGTTTGAGAGGATGAACACCTCTCCCAACAGTTTATTTGCAGGGATTTGAACCCAGTTCTGCTAGCTCCCGAATCTCAATCCGAAGCTCAGATTTCTTCTACCATATGAGTGAGCGCATGTTGGTAGAAATAAAGTTATTTTGATAATGTATTATTAGACCCTTGGTTTCATCCCAATCAACCATTATATTTAGTTGCAAAATCACATTTTATTATGTGGGATTTTTTTACTCACGTAACTCAAAGACCAAAGCTGACAAACTATAAACATTGAGTAGAATATATATAATCTTTAGCAATTTTCACAACCTTATCAAAGCAAGAGTCTACAAGAATCTCCGTCTTAAAAAAAAGAGTCTACAAGGACCTTCATGCATGTAGAGAACTATACCATGGTGATTGAAGAATGCAACCCTGTTATTTTTCTAAAACTAATTAAAAATGATAATGGGTAGTTATTGTACCAAAGAATACTATCAGGAAGATTGCAAAACATGAAGCTTTCTCATGGAAAGAGACTTCTGAATCAGCAAAAGGAGTTAAAAATGAAGTGAGATAGTATGTACACGTAAACCTAAGAAGGATGGTGTTCTATTACAATAATATACACATAATATCAAGCTAACATGCTAATACATAAAATTACCAATCTTTGAACTGCTCAATGGTCCAAGCAAGGGAAAGCTATGCGCAAAAATCCATTTAAGCATGCCGTAGACAACAAACGTGTATATCCGACTAACAAAGCAAATCAAAATCTTTTATGGCGCAAGATGATGCGAGGAATTAATAAGAACAAACATAAATATTTTTTTTTCGGTAATAAACATAAACATTTTAATCATGGCACAAAGAACCAGATAACTACAAAAAAAAGAAATGCAATGAAAACAAATTTTAAAGTGTCAATTTTAGCAACAAAAACTAAGATTCTCACCAGGAATGTCATCATCCAAGAATTTGATTGCACCTAAAGGGCGTTCTTTGGAGCTTTCTGACCGGACATCAGCTCGACCCCGGCCATAGCATGGCACTAAAACAGCAAAACTGTTATCTATCTCTCTCTCACCCTGGAACTCTGATGCATGTGGCTCCATCCACCCAATTGACCAATCGGAATCATCGGATTCTGACCCTGACATGCATCCCCCATCTGATGGCACAAGCACAATATCATACTCCTTATCTATCCGCCGTTCTTCACGGCTCTGCCACTTCCTCCTGACCCGCCTTGAACTCGTGCGCATCCGACTCTCATCTGCTGGTGGAAACTTCAAGTGTTCCAGCTCCCGGTACCCAGATTGAAAATCAGCAGAGGTGCTGAGAGATGAATTGGCTGTCTCCTTGGATTTTCTGCTCCAAATCCAAAATGATACCCGGGTGAAAGCCACAGCCATTAACCTTCAACAAAGCTAAACTTCACCCAAGGAAGAATCCCCCTTCAATATGCACTGTAGCTGAAACGCTCTATTGAATGCTCAAATACAGATTTTTTTTTTCGTTCCTATTATAAAAGAAGAATCAACTCAGCATCATTTTTCATCTAATCCGACCATAAAAAAATCGAACTTTACCACCTACAACAATATAAATTACTCCAAAATACGCACTTTATTTGTAAGCATAGCTAAATTCTGCGCCAAAAAATCGAGAAAAAAAATGCCTAAAAAACTACATAAAGAGGAAAATTTCCCAATCCCCCGAAGAAACATAAAAAAATGATTTTTTTGCGGGGATAAGATTCATAACAAGAAAATGGAAGACGCGATTTAGAGAGGGAAAACCACATCGAGTCGCAATCACTTGCCTGGTCCTCAGAACTCCGAACAGGGAAAACGGCAAAATATATTACAGCAAAAGACCACCGATCCAAACGATCGGAACCCGACGATCCTCAATCCATTCACGACCCTCTCCACCACCGCCGCCGCCGCCACCACCTCAAGCTTCCGGCGCCGCCCAAAAGATCGAAGCAAAATGGAGAACACGAACACGGAGGAAGAGGAAGACTTGAGGCGCAGAGAAATCTGAGAAGTTGCAAATTAATCGAACAAAAAATATCCCCAAAATCTCAAAGTCTCGTGTTCGTGTCTATTTATAGGCTCACGACTAGTTTTACCCTTTTGCGATCCCCAAATCGACGGCCCAGATGGGGTTCTCCAGGATAAGAATGATCCCAGCCGTTTAATTTTAAGAACCCCTTCCGCACTCCATTCGCAAGGGCCGCTGAGTCAACTGGGTTGAGTAATTAATTACCACAAAAAAAAATTATTCGGATAAGTGGACGCGGCATTATTTTTACGCCAACGGCCAACAGAACGATGGCGTCTTGGATTAGAGACGTTTGAGATGTGGACCCCATCGGGTTTAAATTTCGGGTTGGCAATTGCGGGTGCGTGTGCATCGCATCTTTGTCGTTTCTGAGGCCAATCATTGCGCCAGTCTGCGGTGGAGGGATGCGCCACGTCACCGATGGGTGCAACCCGGTGGGACCTTTTAGGTCGTCTATTTTTTTTCATGAAAACATCATCATTTTTAATAAAATATGTTAATATCCATATTTTGTTTGGAAAACATAAAAAAAAACACATGCTCGACAGAAAGTCGGAAAGCGGCGCCGATTTTTTAACTCACGCGACGCTAATAATTATGCATATTGATCACAAGTTGAAGTCTCGGTCTATCATCGAGCCTGATTAATTTGATGTCGCCCGTGTCGCGTGTCTGACTATGACAAATGAGACTTCGAGCAGGAATTATTCTGCGTTCATAGAGATTCGAACTGAAGACCTGCTTAAGTGGGGTCGAGCCGCTTACCACTTCACCTCAACCAATTGATAATATTATAATTATGTTATTAATTATCGAATTTAATTGAGGTATGGTATAAATCAATGGGCTCATAACCGGTTTAAAGGTGCAAGGTGTCGCTCGCATGATAAAGGAGTCAAATGATGGAAGCGTATGGGATTAATGGTCACAAGTCATGGTGATTAAGACGATAATGATGATGATAATACATGATAAATATAAAAGATGCGTGTGGTATGTTGATGCTAAATTTATCTAAGGTTAGTTGTTTGTCTATCATTTACAGCTGCTAATCTGCTATGCAGTTCTTGGTCCCACCAAAACTAAATAAACTATTTGAACTTTAATTTTTAATATATTTAAAAAAATTATAAAAAATGATAATAATATATTTCGAAGACAAAATAATATAATACTGATTAAAATAAAAAAATAGTCATAGAAACTTAATATTGTAAAAATATGAGTAATTTTAATACTAAAATTTATTATATTAATATTATAATTTCATGTCATTCGATTTGGATTTGAATTATTGGTCCCACATTCAATTCATTATTCGATTAGAAATTAACCGAGTTAGATTGGATTTGATCTAAGGCCCTGTTTGGAATGACATAAAAATAGATTATGGTATAATGTTTAGTGTTTTGACTTAGTCAGAATACTTGTTAACGTGTTTGGTAAATACAAAAAAGAGTAGCGACAAGCGACGGGCTGCGAGCGTATTGAGACGCTTGAACACCTAGTCTACAGGTTCAAAAGTAGCGCACAAATATTTCTTGTCTAATATCCCCTTTCTGATGCATATAATAATATAAATAATTTAAAAGATCTTATACGTTCATTTGAGTCATTTAATGCTCATAAGCTAATTCAAACGTTTTATTTGTCAAACACATTTATTGATAGACCACTAATAGCTAATCGCTAAGTGCTAGTCGCTATTCATTATTTGAATCGCTATCCTCTAATCATATCACTACTAGCTAGTTAAACCGGTAATCATGTCAAACAGAGTTTAATTCAAATAAGGACCTAAGATTGGGTCACATGATTCACTTAGCTCAATCCAATAACAAAAAAATCATTTGTCGAAAGAAAATTCAAGCATACAATTTTTTTCTTGTATATATAGATATGAAGTTAAATAATATCTCTCAATTCTAATTGTACATTTCCTTGTTGTAATAAGTTAAATAAATTTTATTTTGACGTTCGAATCAAATTATATCCTAAAAGTTAGAGGCATCTAATTGTTAAAAAAATATAATATTCATAAATAAAAAAGATAAATAAGTTGAAATGTGGGACTCAATGCCACTACAAACCCTCAGTCATTGGACCTTAAACTCGGCAAAATTCACTACCATCCATATAAAATCTAAATCATTGAAGAAACAATCCATTTTTTCCAATCCAAAAAATTAAGTCTTAGCTTCTTTTTGTAACTATGAAACAATAAGAAGAAAAATGAGAGATTAAGAAGAAGGATTTCTTAAAACTTGAGAAAAGAAGTAGAAGAGAAGCTCAAGGAGTTAGGAGATTAAATATATGTAAAGGGATCTTGCATTAACATTAGGTATAATGTATTATGTGCTAGAAACATAAATCAAGATGTTAAATTGTGACTTTCAAGTTTCGACAACTTGTGTATTATGATTACATATTGTTCAAAATCATTTTATGCCAAATTGAAATATAGGACAATGCATGCTAGTGAATTACTACGAACATGATGATGCTTTGGAGTGACAAATTGATTGATGATGTGTTAGATATAGATTTTTTTTTAAACTTTCACAATAGTCAGTCGACCAATCTCATAGGAGGTCCAACCAATTATCAAAGCTGAGAGATGAGTCGATCGGAGCCTTTTGTGGATGGTCTGATCAACCTTCCGGACGAAAAAAGTCTATAGCATGAGTCGATCGAAAGGGGTTCAACTGGCCATTAAGTCAGAGTGTCGTGGGATAAGTTAGTCAACTGACCTTATGGTAGGTTTGACCATCCTTACCGTGAAATTATTTTATCTAATAGTATCGTACTAATTAATTAAGTCTATTAATTGCTCACTTAGAACACATACCACATGCTCGTCATAATGAGTTAACAAATTATGTATTGATGCATTAATTAATTACATTGACATACTAAATAATGTATTGAATACATGTCAGATATTAGGGTATTGATATCCCCTCATTATTATTGATCCTGACGTGTGGATCGATTGTGTTCTTCAAAAATATCAACAAGAGCAAGGTGTCTCATGATTTAGTTAATTACATTGGTCAAGAAAGTTACCCAATTATCAAATAACATAATTGACTCATTAAAATTGATTGAATTGAATAATAGAGTTGTCATTTGATAATTAATTATTGGGTCTTGGATCTTAATTTGATATTAACCAAGTATGACTCATATTGAATATGGATGCTTTAGGAAGTCATCACATAGACTTTCGATTATCAAAATGGTAACAAATATGATAAATTTTATATTAATACATTGTTATTGATATTAGAATTAGGAAATCTAATATTATCGAACATTTATGTCATTGATCAATTGATTGATATTAAAATTGTTGAAGTTAAATATATAATGACTTAATTGTTACAATTTCATTAATGCATAAAAGGTTATGCTATAATATTGTTATATATTGTTAATTGTCTATTGAAAATTTAAAGTTTTTACATATTGGATAAAATCTCTGAGATAGTTTGTCTCTTATATTGGATTCTTGCAAGTAGACAAAGTCGAATTGATGATGGTGGCGATGCTCATATCGAAAAGATTGCACATGACTATGATTTTGTTTCGAGTCGAGTATTACATGATAAATTAGTAGGTCTTTTTCTATTTCCATATAATGTATCTTATGAAATGAGCTATGTAGATCAAGACAATATTTAACCCAAGGATCAACTTTTCATGGAAGTTATCTAGCTTGAGTTAACATTGTGTGATCTTATGTAGTTCATCAACTAGGGATCCAAATGTTCATGTATTAAGATAATCATTCTTATTATGATTATCGTTTAACGCCAAATTATTTTCGTTGTATTTATCCTTGAATGTATAAGTTTTTTGTTATAATAGATCGTTGTCATTTTTTAAATGTCTTAGGAGCCACCTGGACGCGTATTAGATATTGGTATGACCACATGTGGGTCATACAAAAATGTAAGGTTCAAAATTTTGCCAATAACGACGATCATGATATTTGATCTTAAAAATTTGTGTAAATCACAATTCAATTTAACCAATTTAATGGACATGTATACATGAACTTGTGTCTGCGTGCACAAATATTATTTAATTTTTTCGTCGTTTAGCACTTGATCGATTTTGATCAATAGATCGATGAACTTACTATGTGTGATATTCACTAGGTATGCATAAAATGTGCTAAAGGCTCATTGACCTGATTTAATGATTTTTTTATTCTATCTTATTTTCTTAAATACAAAGAGAGATAAGAAGAAAACTTTGTTAATACTTGCTTTTATCTAAAATTTGTCTTCCCTTCACGACTTGTTTATACAAAACAAACTTAGTACTTATGTAGTATATCATTTTTTTTTCAAATTTAATGTGGTTAACTGCTTATACGATACTATCCATTCTAGTATCGAAAGCACATAACTTGAAGAGCAATTGATCCTAAGTGCACTAAACAACTAGAGCTGCCGAGCTAGAAAAAGAACCTTTGGAGTGCTAGTAGATGAAAGTGTGTTAATAGTGTGAATGTCCTTTCAATGTACAATTTTTTTTTTAAAGTAAAAATATTGCTGAATATTTTACTTTTCTGATATGTTATCTAACTTTTATACTGGAAGAAGATATCAAGTAAGGAATCATTTTAATCGATCATGAACACCACATACTGTTTGGACATAAACATCATGCAATCAAATCAAACATTTGCATATTCGAATGGTGTTCTTTAATTAGACGATAAGCATCACTATGGCCTCAAGGTCACATAAACCAAATAATATAATATAAACAATTCAAATATATAAGAAAAATGCATGCATGTAGCATAAAAATAATTTAAAATCTTTCATATCCACATTTGATTTTTTTTATAAACTAAAATTATTAATAAATTTATTCACATGCTACACAAACATTAACACACACTTACTCTCTCTTTCTTTCTCTCTCTCTCTCTCTCTCTCTCTATATATATATATATATATATATATATATATATATTAATTGATAATTATAATTTGCGATTTTTTTGTACAGATATGAGTTATTATCATAAGAATAAGAATAGTAAAACAGTCTTGATAGATAAGACTCGAATGTATGGTATAATAAAATTATCCAAGTGGATTGATTACTAAATGTTATTTCTACTACTGCTGCAAAAGGCCCTTTCTTCCCTGCTGATATCAGTAGCATTTTCTCTAAAGAATGAATTCCACTTGGTTATCTTTCATTGCACTGGGACATGGTCTTTCATGCACATATGTATATATTAAATCTATTAAATAGTTCCATATGATATGAGCATATCTCAATCAATCCATATCCATGTATTTGTGTGTGTGTGAGAGAGAGAAAGAGAGAGACCACTAATTAAAACACCTTTCACATAAAGAAATTTCCGTCCCTCTTTCCTCTACTGGTCACCATCATGACAAAAGATTGGCTACAGAAGCAACATCTTCCCATGTTTCTCTCAACAAGTAATCCTTTTACTGGATATACACACATAATTTGTTCGATGTGCAATCTCCTAGCAAATTATAATTAAAACACAATTACATAAACTAGCTAAGTACGATATAAATACAAGTAAGTAATTTTAAGAGACATCATTTTGATCAAGATTTATCTTCATCGTACTTATTTAAATATCAAATTAATCAAATACTAATAATTCTGAATACTGATAAATCTTTGTTAGTGAATCTAATTTTATCATTTATAAAATAATTGATGTTATCTAAATTTAATATTATTTATATTTGTGATTATTTAGATTAGTTTAAATTAGATAACATTATCTGATTAGATTATATAAGTATTATTGGTTTTTTTTTATTCATCCATGTACTATATATAGATGTACATGCACACAAATATATATATATTCTTCATTATTAGTCTATTAACAATCTTAAATCTTAATTAAAAAATGCAAGCAAATTATTTTTGATGATTGATTTCATTATTCTACATGAATAGAAAAAAATATTTTACTATTTTTTTCATGGGCAAAAAAGTACATGATGAGATACAATTGCTAGTACTATCTAGTCATTCTTGATGCACTAAAATGTCATCTCATCTTAGGTGTCGACATATGGAATATATTAGTGGTCAATGAATTTTGGTAGGATTTCAGCTGATGTTGATATTAATTGGGTTGGGATGACCGGAATTTTTCTCAGCCAGTGCAAGTTTCTTTCCTTTTGATGGTGGCCATGCACATAAATAATAAACCCAAAACCAAGCATTCATCACCCATGACATGTGTCCTCTCAAGGCAATTTGCTCTACATCCTAATTAGACTATCACTTAGTCAATTAAATATTAATTATGACTTTATGAATCATTAATATATAATATAACTATAAGACACCATCATGGCAAGTTCCACTTGTTGCCTCATTGTGTTCTAAGTCGCCGAGACTCAATTTGTCAGTGCAAATGTTGTGTTCTTATCTCATTACACAAGTTGAGGTGATGATGGAAATTGATTAGTAAACTGAAATTTGTGTAAACTCGACGTCATGTTAATAACACATATAAGTTAAAAGCATTATTAAATTTTATAGTTTAATACGTATATATTATAATAGATTAATCTTTATATTTCTATTCTTAGCCTTTAATTTCTATTGTTTAGATGAAGTTATTTTCTTGAAAAATAATCTCCTCAATTTTTAGTGTTTATTAATCATAAGAATTTAATCAATCGAAAAATGATTCTCTGTTGATAAAACTATAAAAGAACATCTTAAAAATTAGGAAAATATCTTACTCTTTTTAAAATGAAAAAATATTTTTTCTCTTATTGATTTACCGATAACTTTTCTCCTATATATTTAAAATCATCTATCAGACACATAAAAATAAATTATTTTTCTAATATTTATTTTCATCGAAATAAATAGGACCTTAGTATTCTTTCAATTGTATTATAGAACGATTAAAAAAGTACACATTTTTCTTTAAATAGGAGCTTCATTGTTCTCGGTCTTATTATATTCATTTTAAATTTTACAAGCTATCGAATATTAGCAAAACTTATTCGGTTTTTAATTTATATTCTAAACACGTCATTGGATATATTGTCTTTTTAATTATGAAAACTACAAACACTTTGGAAACATTACTTTTCAAATTCAAGTTTTTTTATTTTATATTTAAACTTAATAAAATATGCCAAATCTCCTAATATTTCATGATAGAGCATTTGAGATCTTGCATTTCATGAAGAAGACTACGAAATATGTCAAGTCTCCCGATGACATTTGCAGTTATTTTCATAACAAATTATTAGTTAGTTCGTCTTTATAAAAAATGCGAGACGGATCTTTGTTTATATTATTGGTGAAAGACTATATGCTCCTTTAAATTATATATATATATATATTTATTGATTCATGTTCATAAGATTCGACGGAGTTTTACATTGGCTGCCGAAGTCTAACACAATCCTCCTCCTTTATCCGAGCTTTAGACCGTATATATATATGAGAAATATGAATATGCAGCACTATAAATTATAACAACATAATCTCATCATGAAGACCTCTTAGTATGAACCTATACTCAAAAGTCCGCTTTAATATATTATATGTAATATTATTAGACCGAATTATAATTTACAAACATTTTATTAATATAATATATATAAAATTTGGGCCTGGATATCTAATTAGGCTTTGAGGCCCAACGAGAGCGGGTATATGGTTCAAAATACCAAAGGTCAATGCTGCTATTCATTTTACATGTAATTTTCTTCTTTTTTTTTCCAAGGAGGGGATGGGGTTTAAGATCGATAGTGTTTTTCAAAAGTTATAATTTATTTTACGTGAGATTTGATGAAGCTTTTTTAAACTATGTTTGTTTTACAGATCATATGAATAAATTTTTTTTCTTTATTTTGTTGAAGGTGTCATATGAGAGGAAAAAAATAACTTTCAATTAATTTTCTTTTATAATTTTACATTCTCCCTTGTACAGTCTTACATGATAATTGACTCTAGATTTATGCATTTCTTTACTTTACTAGAATAATGAGTCCTGAATTTTTTGTGTGAAAATAATATATTAATTAATTTGTAAATTCAATTAATTTTTAACATTCAATTTTTTTGAATTCAATCTAGGTGCAAATGTCACGCCTTTATCTTTTGCTAAGTGTGTGCTGTCTTAATCCTTTACAACAAGAAACTAAGTCAGCCTACAAAACTTGTCCAAAATATCGATGTTCTATCCAAAGCATCAATGCCTTGCTCATGAAACGTTCCTACTATGACAATGTGGAATTCAACACCAAGAGATGGGGAAAGAAAGTAATTTCATTACAATAAGATAGTTACAATACAACTAAGATATAAACCAGCCTTAGCACAATCTCTAGCCTGTAATACAAAATTCTGGAGTCTCCAACTCACTTACATCAATGTCTTGACATTGCATATATATAAGCCTACAAGGTAATTATAGAAACCACCCATACATGTAACTACCCATTACAAACTGCTCAATGACTGTCAAAGACCCTTTTTTTACTTAAAATTCTTCTTTAAAACTCTCTAACCGCCGCTGCAACCGTCCTGCATTTGCACGCCAGTTCCCGTTCCAGCCGAACACCTCCGCATGCATGGGCGCGCCCATGAATTTCCTTGGGCGCGCGCATGGTTTTCCTGGGCGCACATCAACGCACGCCCAGCAAATGCCACGCCGCTGCTGCTCTGCGTCCTGCCAATTGTCAGCATAAGTAGGGAGCACGATGTTACATATATTTGAATGGTACAACATTAAATTTACGATGAAAATTAGATTTTCATAATATATTAATTAATATGTAAATTCAATTAATCTTTAACATCCAATTTTCTTTTTTTTTTCTTGTTGCATAGTGTGGAAGTGATGAGTTCGAACGGCTAAAATTTCCCGGTCTTTCTCAAGCAGCGGGGAAGAAAGAACAGAAACCCTACTGAAATAAATCCCACCACTCTTCTCCTCTTCCTCCTCCTCCTCCTCCTCCTCCATGGATGACCCTCGCATTCCAACCCTCTCCGTCTCCGACCTCCTGGGACTCTCCGGCCCTTGCGCCGGCGCCGCCTTCCTCCGCCGCCGCTCTCCTTCCTCTCCTCCCCCTTCCAAGCGTTCCAAGCTCCACCGCGACCTCTCGGGCGCCGCTCGCGCCGACTCCCCGCTCCACCTCCTCCTTCCGCCCTCCGACGGGTGCCCGAGCCCTAGTTCCTTCTCGCCGATCGACCGCCCCGTCCTCCTGGTCGGCACCGTCGATCTTTTCCCGGACGACTCCGACGTCTCCAGCGGTTGCCGAAATCATTGCCTCTCCTTCTCCGACGGGACCTCCACGACCTGCTGCTGCTTTCTCGGTTTCGACCTCGACCTCCTCGGCCGCGAGGTCCATGTCTTGGCCTGGAACTTTTTCCCTCTCCCGAAGCACGCCGGCGGCGGCGTTCTTGAGGTGGTCCGGTGGAGCGTCCCGGCGTCGGAATCGGCCGTGGTTCGCGATGCTACGTTGTCGCGGGAGGGTAGACGGAATTCCCGCGCTTTTGGCGTGCTCACTGCCGTCAGCCCGATCTTTAAGGTACCTCGAATGGTTAAGAATGCCGATTCTTCCTGTGGTGAGGTGGTGGACGGTGGGACGTCCGTGGGCTTCCTTGCGGAGGTTCTTACCTGTGCGTGCAACCTTTGCTGCGACAGATCAATGGCTTATTCTTTATCTTTCAAGGAGCAACTCGGAGTAAAGGGGAATCATTCTTTCACGAAGCCTGCGTTTGTTTATTTCGTGAAACCGAACTCCCGGTGGCATCCGGTGATTGCTCCGCTGGTCGGACAGTTAGTTAATGTGTCTGGATTGTCCAAGAAGTTGGTTCATGTGGGAAGGGAGGAGTCCTACTTGATGTTAGTCTCCACTGTGAACACTGTGGTATCATCTGTCTCCTCCATTGCACCAAGGCCTGGAAAGAATGATACACGATGTTACAGTGGAGTTGTCACCGGGGTTTACATGCAAGGCATGGCTGTTGAATTAGATGAGCAAGTCTGGCTGTTGGTAACTGATCCAGAGCATACTCTGCCACATTCTTTTAGGATTGGTGCTATTGTAAGTTCTCATAATGCTCCATATTCTCCTAAAATGATTGCTTTTGTTGCTGTGGGGTGTTCCTACTCTGATTTGCTCAGTTATAGCTGGATATCTCAGGTTTATTTTCATCTATGCGACACCATTTACCTAAAACAGCAATGCGTTAATCTACAAGACCTATGAAGAAACATCACATATATCTATCCTTGCTCATGTGTATATGAAGTTATGATGCATTTTTTCACTTAGTCAGTTAACTATTATGCCACTTCTTGATGAATTGTTTACACCAAGTTCACTAATTACTAATTACTGGTAATTACGGTTCTGGTTTTGAATTATTTGTTTATGTGCTGACTGAGATTTTTCTCTTACACAACATAACTGTTGTAGGTCTCAGTCTCTAACTTTCACATGGTGCGTCCTAGGTTTTCTTCGATCAAAATGCTTCTTCTAGGAACATGCTATAGGACATCTATTGTGGTCAAGTCCTTTTCCCCATCTGGAGCTAGGTATATTGTGCTTCTTTCGTACTTTATGTTACCTTAAATGTGTTATATTTTGATAGTGTCTAATATCTCTTTCTTCCAGGTGTTACTCTGCCTCAAGGAACGAGAATCTGTTGGGAAAGTTTCTTAGATCTTTGTCATTTTGTGCCAAATTTTGGTAGGATGAGTTAAATAGAAAGTGATCAATGTTTTTTATGTTTTTATAGTTCTTGTATGATACTAGTTGTTACGGTTCAGGGTCTTACTTTTGCTTTCCTGCTTGAGGAAGAAATTCACAAGTATGTTATCTGACAAGCAAATTTCGGGCTCAAAGAATGTAAGATTTTTTCTTCATGTTTTTCCGGTAAATATTTGACCATTGGGTTTTACTTTTACAGTTAAAGTTCCCAATTTGAAATTGAGCTGACATTTGATTGTTGCAAGGTGTTCCCAGGTGGAAGGACTAGCACAAACTTATGCTATTAGCTATTTGCCTTCAACTGCCTTTAAATTGCAGGTGTGTTGGTTCGTTTGGCTTGAGCTCTTGTCATACAATCATGTAACCTGTTTTTAATTAAGACTTCTAGAAGACTAGAACTGACTTGGTCATTAGGATAGATACCTCATCTTTGGTACTTCCGTTCCAGCAGTATTTGCTCAGGTCTTCTACTAAATTGATGGTCATTTAGCTTTTCTTTGGAGGCTCAATGGATGAAGACTTAATTTATGGTTGTTGTAAACACAATGTGTCTATTGTAACACTTCCTATAACAGTGTGCAGAATCTGTATCACATTGTTCAATACAATTAATTGTTTTTGTATGCTTAGCTAAGCTTTTGGTTTTGTCTCATGTCTCGTACATGATCCAATTTTCTCCTATTTGCACTCAGAATCGGGCGTTTATGGAATTCTGTAAGCATGATTCTTGTGGTTGTAGAGATGAATTAAACCCACAACCCCTCAAGTTGGTAAGGTCTCTAAGTCAGAAAGCGGCAACTCAAATAAATTGGATAAAGTTTGGGATCTTTTTCTGACAATGATCCTATCAGGTTGTACCTATATCTGATCTTATCGCCAGATGTGAAGAAATATGGTGCTCAATGTCTTCACAATTAGAGGAAAATCATGAAATTGGTGGCGGACATCATCGTTCTGACCACTTTTTCTGCCGTGGAAAATCATACAGCTGTATCATCAGAAGAACTATTACTAGTGATGATTTAGGCTTCATATTGTTGGGAAAATTCAAGGTAAGCCCTCACATTATAATTTTATCATGTGTTTCTTTCTCCCTAAGAGGGATTGTATTTCACTGCCAAACAAAGGACTGTATTTTTCTACAATTTTGAGACTGTCCTCATCTGTAAATTTGCACTTTTGGTTATGGTCTTTAATGATACTCTTGTGGGTTAGTTGTGTCCGTGTTCTTTTTTTCAGTTTAAAGCTCTCCTTTTCTTTCTGTAGTTTGGAATTTTCCTAAATGATAAGGAAATTAATTTCATTTTATTTGTCCGCATATTTGACGGGACCTGATAATGCATCATGGGGATGCATACACCTGCAGTGTTCTGATTCTTTGTGAATCGATATGATCAGTTTAGATACTCATGCTCTACTTGCCATCCCCACACTGACATTTGTATTGATGTGGTGCTTTACCAAAATTGAAAGATCCATTTATCTAATGCTCAATTGTGCTCTTCTTTTATTGAATTCACTGGGTTTGCTTCTTTTATGGGAATGTGGTGTAGTCAATTATTAATTATTGCCTTTTTCAAGTTCAGATTTCCCAACCTTCAGGGAGGTTGCAGTTAGTTGATGCAACAGGAAGTCTTGATGTACTTATTCTTGATTTTCTTCCGGATGCAAATGATCAGAACATTTATGAGGTGAAAATTAACTGCTTTCTTTTTTTACTTTCTATTTCTTGAACTCATAAAATTCTTTTACTTGTTAATGGTTCTTTGTCCATCAGTCATTGTGTTTGTTTTTCCCAGGTCAAAGAATATAAAATCATCTTGGAAAGTTTACCAACAAATAAAGACAATTTGCAGAATAATTTTGGTGGGCCACTCTCATGCAGGTCTTTATTTCAACAGTCTTCTAAGAAGGGTACATCAAAAATCTTTGCAGTCTATGTTCAATTTTGTCTCAGGGATATGACTTGTATTGGGGTTCCACCTCATGGACGTTCTCGCATAGTTATGCATGATGATTTGAATAGCACCAGAGATGAATCTTTTCACTTGTTGTTTGTAACTCATAAATTTCCTGTTATTCACAATGTAAGTCTCTCTAGAAGTTCTCCATGCATTCTTATCTATGTTTCATATCTTTCTGCACTCGGTTTCCCTAAATATACCTGTATACCCTTGGTATACTCTCATTAATGACCTATCTAACTTTCTGTTTCAGGTTGAAAACGATATAAATATGAAAATAAGCTCTAGCTTCTTCGCTGAGTCCTTTATATTGCCTTACAATATCTTTGTCCCTAAGAAAAATGAATCTGATAAATCTGCAGAAGCTTCTCAAGACATGCTAGATGCAAAATCACAATGTATTGAATATCTGAATGATACTAGAAAACAATTGGATAAACAACCATCCTTAGATTATGGATCAACTGGAACTTCACTTACTGCTTCACTGCACCAACTGGAAAAAGTGCAGAGAGTATCTAGTATTCCCTGCTTGCTTTCCTTGAAAAGTGTCAATAGCCTTTGTTCTGAGATGTCTGCTTATTTGCATTTTGCAAAAGAAGATTCCAGTTTTGGTTTTCCAAAACCTATCATATCAGAATCCACTGTTCAAAGATCTTCAAGAACACCATATGATGTAAGTGATAATGTTCCTAAAGATATGTTCAACAACTCGACTGAGTCAAGGATACTCTTAGAATTTAATTCTAACAACTTTTCTAAGTATCAGGTAATCAGGTATTCTTTTAACCTTTCTTGGAAAGTCCTGCAACTTGTCTTCAGTTAATTATTTATTATTTATATGGCTTTTACGTGAAGTAGTTACACGTGGTCTTGTGATATTTTCACTTTGCAGTTGCTCCGAACTGGTGCATATTATTCTTTTAAGTGTCCAAAGAAAGTTAATCATTGTGCATCAAGTAGATGTGATCATTTATCCTCTGGGAAAGTTCGTATAGATTCTGAAATGACTTTCTATCATCTTTCATTTTATTTCTGTGAGAAGATTTGCAACTGCGGATTGTCCAGAGGTCAATCTTCTGGGATATCTACAACAGGGCCTCAGATAGCTTCTACAAGTTCTTTTCATGATGAACAGTTTATGGGACTGTTTAAAGAGAGTCATGGTCTTCCATGTATGCATCTGCATGTTTCTTCTGAAGCGATCAGGCCACTGGCGGAAGATGCTGCACCTGCACAACTGTTAAAAGAGTCTCTTCCTTCAGCAGATTCGGTTATCAATGTCTCATTGTGCTTCCAAATGATGATGGTTGAGTTAGCAGAGCATTCTGGAAATACTGATTTGAAGACCAATAACTTGCCTCAAGGAACTCAGATATCATTAAGCGGATATGTTGAGAACATCCATACTTGTGATAGCAAATCTAAATTTCCCTCGACTTCTGTTGACATGAAAACTTCAGTGATGAACACATTTTGTGTCCATGTTCGTGATGATAACCATATGGTAACTCTTATTCATAGTTTTCAGTTTACAACCTGCAATCCATTCATTTTCACATCGTTCTGAACCAACAGGTGCGAATTCGTGGTAACTTGAATAAATTTTCTTGTCCTGTTGGATTGGGGCGTGGAGCAAATGCAACTTTCTACAGGGTTCTCATGACACGGTCTGTGTTACTGTTTTCTCAGCTGTTTGTTCTTAAAGCTTTTGAAAAATTAAAAAGAGCATAGCTGTTAGTGCTAGTTTCATCATTAAACATCAAGATGTTAAGATATTGTTAATCATCGCTGAAACTGGTGATATAATGAACCTTTCGCAACATAGTGCATAAAATGCTTTAATTGTCAGAAGGCGTGCAATTTTCATGACAAATCTAAATCACGTGCATAGTCGTATCGTTTGATTGTCAATAATTAAAATCTGAATTCGAAACTGTAAAATTTGCTCTCTTGGATTGAATTTGTTGAGTGCTACCTTCGAAAACAGTGTTTCTGAAGTCAATCTAGAATATCATAATTCTCTATTAGCTATATTGTATTTGTATCTGGCATATCATAAACAACTAATCTCCTGAGATGCTTTATAAATTATTATAATTAGGCCATTTGCTTATTACATATTTACGATGTTAACAAATCTTTTTACCGTTTATACATGTTACAGTGCTTCTAGCAAATGGCGAGAACTGTTGTTGACACCTCTATCTTCGATTGTGATCAACTCTCTGGAGGAAATCAGCAGGCGACACAATGAACAAAGTTCAAATTCAGAACTTGTAAGAAATACACTAAAAGGGAAAACAACAGCAATGCAATTCAACCCACAGGTTTTAACATGTTTGGATACTAAACTTATCCAATTCCAATGCAGGGTAATAGTTCAAGTTACAGTGTGTTTGTATATCAAGATACTTGTGTTTACTCATGTTAGTTGTGCTGTGCTGACTGCTTATATGGGTTGAGGATGCAGGTTGTAACTGTACAGGTCCTGGTGCTTGAGAGGAACCCATATAAACTACAAGAGTTGCAACTGGAAGGACAGTTAAATGTTCCATCAATCAGTATCCCACTAGCTGGGTTTCTTTTGGGTGAGCTTAAAATTTCTCAGTGGTTTATTAACATCCTCAATGCCTGTCTTGTTAATTAGTTGCTTTTAAATGAGTCTGAATTATGTTTCATTGTGATATACAACAAATGATTCGCCAAGTTATGGATATGATTTGTTTTCTGGAAAGATGAACCAACTGTGACTTGAACTTATCTTAACGTGTATAAATTTTGTGCTAAATGCTTCCCCTTCCTTTGCGTAGATGATGGATCATGCTTACGTTGCTGCTGGGCTGATAGCAATCGAGCTGGGTCATTACTTAAGCTACATGAAATAATTCAGCGAACTTTTTTGTCTGCCCATATGAAATTCAAAAGGGATAATTTCAAATATTTTCAGCACACAGTTGAGTATTATCTTCAGAAGATGCTCAAAAAGCACCACAGAGTTGTTGTTCAGAACCATGGAGCAATACCTGAATTTTCTTCTTTAGATCTGGCATTTTCTTGTGGCATCGACGAAATCTTCAGTAATGTTGAAGAGAGACTTCTTAAGCTCATTGTTTTTCATGCATGTCATGGTTCGCATCTTGTAAGTTCTATACATGTTCCTTCACTTGCCTACTGTTTGAATACCGGGCTTAAAATTTTTAGCTAAGATTATGTTGTTAATTCTCATCTAGTGATGTCATTTCAAAGGGCATTTTCAATTCTTTTGTACTAGTGATAATCAGTGACGTAGTACAGTTTGGTGAATGGGATTCTTTCTTAGTAATGGCATCATCTACAATATCAGTAAGTAACCCCTCAAAAAAATATCAGTGAGTATTTTACAGGAGAGACCAGAATAAAATAACTTATTGAGTCTTTCTAAAATAATAACCTGTTAATATAGCTGGACAAGAAACTGCATAACCTCAACCCACCAGCTACAGGATCTGAATGCCAGAAACTATCCAAGTACTGAACAAAAATTGGACCAAGATATTTTGGTTCGATCTGCTATATTATTAAAACATCGTTAGTGAAATACCCTCCATATGGCTTCTGAGAGTGGAATGGATCTTTTTTTTTTCAGTTACAACAGGAAATAATTGACTCTGAACCATGGCATGCTTATTAGCAAATTGATTTTTTTTTAAAGGGAGCAAATTGATAGTTCCGAACATATTTTCACATGGCTTATTGTTAATGTGATAAATTTAGTCTTCAGATCATGTCCTGAAAGTTAGTGGCCCTTGCAAATGTATGAAAGAACTATCTTATGTGAAAATCTTCTAGTGGCCAGCCTATTTACTTCATTTCCTTTTCTTGGCAGAATGTTACTGCAAATATCATGGATTCTAATGCGTTAAAGTTCATCAACATGGACTTCCCAGAAGCTATTCAGGCAATTGAGCCGATCCAACACTTGTGGGTTAGAGAAGTTGGTTACGTAGATATACTTCAAGAGGCTAAAAGCATACTTTCTGATTTGATCAAGTAGCAAGCTTCATGATGAGCAAGTTTTCTAGTCCATGTGGCCAAAAGCATCTCAAAAACAAGATTCAGCCTTGATTACCAGAGGACTTGATTGCTGATTCTTTGTGGCAATTGATTCAGCAAGCAATTCATACTGTAAGCCAAATTGTCAGTCGTGGATCATTTTCTGCTGGACCTGGACAATCGACCTACTCTGCGATGAAATGCTTCAGACCCATAACATGGTCGCAGGAGAGTTTAACGCCACATTTATTTCTTAGATGCTTTGGGTATTAGTTTCTCTCTACCTCTCAAAGAAAGTTTATCTGTGAATTATCTAAAGCTGATGATCATTTTTGTTGGATCATTTTTCATAATATTATATGCATTTGGGTCATGCAGAAACCTATGCAAAGTTGAGCGATTCTGCAATGAAGTGCATAGACATTACGCGGTCTCAATCAGAGCACACAACACTCATTTGCTAAATCCCTCGGGAATTGGTTTTTCTGTAAGTTCTTCAAATCCCATGCAAACAACGGCGAAAAAGGATTACATGAGATTAGATTTCCAGGCAGTTTCTTCTACAATTTGAAACCTTTCGATTAGGCTTTCCTTATATTGTATGATCAGTCTATTTACAAAGCATGTTTTATATCCATACCAGTTGTTTGGGCATATGGTTATCTACCTGCAACACTAATGTGAATGTTGTCTAAACAGTACTCGTACAATTTTAGGCGATCTATAAGATCTGAGTCACTTTGATTGCTTTTGTTGTCCTTAGTGTTGCGTGGATGGAGCAAACACCATTCATTAATCGCTTATCTCTTTCAGTACAATTATATGTACTAATTTTGTCCCTGAAACAACTTTTTTTGTTGTAGTCTACCGTGCTAACCATTTGACGTCTCTCTTGACAATTGACACGTTTGTCACTGTTCTCGGTGTAGGAGCCGGTGATAGGTACCATGGCTGGTGGTTCTCCTCATTGTTCACAAGCTAGTTGTTATGTCTGCTGTTGCAAAGCTGGGAACCAAAATTCCTACCAGTCAAGTATTGTCATTTCAACTTCCATCGGTACACACGTAAAATTCCAGACTTGGTTTGTCCAAGTGCCATGGGCATGACTGACGGAGGATTATTACTCTTTGACTGCGAGTAGAAAAATGAAGAGTTTGAGAGTAACTTAATTTGATCTAGTGGAAAATGAGTTGCGATGTCATATCATAGAAATAATTTCTGCAGTTAGACTTTGTTAAGTTTCTTAAATTCATTGAATTTCCATGTTGTACAAGAAAATATGTGGTGTATTTGCTTTGCCTTCTTTAACATAAAATATTGATTTCTACGTTTCTTTACTTGTGTGATAACATGTGAATTACGCAGTTCACAGGAATTTGTTTGCCTGTTATTTGAAAACATCTGTCATCATGACTTGTCATTTACGCTTTGTTTCTTAAATGGTAATAAGCTTTAAGAATGAATCATACAATTCTTGGTAGTTGATCTATTGCTGATCCTTTTTTTTTCTTGTATCTTCTTTTTCTTTTGGGGTTGAAGCGGTGTCTAGGGATTAATGAATTAGTTAGTAGAAAGGAGGCATGACGGAAGTTTTTAAATGAAAATATCAACTATTGTGTAAATTAAAATTACATGTAATTCTGATTCAAAACAACAAATATTGCACTATTTGTTACTGGTTAACCACTGTATCATTTTTACATGTGCTGGTGTCCATTATGCTCACCTTACCTTCTAAAAGTTTGAGGAGTACATGGTATTCTCGTTTAAGCATGCAACTTTTTTTTTTTTTCATTTTGATACTCCAACGATCAAGTGCTTTTCTCGTCAACACGAGTGCTCACAGGAATGACTTATCAAAACACAAAAAAAAGAAGAAAAAAGAGTACCATGTACTTCGAAACTAAATCCTTGTGATGATCAATTTCAAATTGTTCATTGTGGAGCTGGTCATGGAAATTATGGTTTTTAACGAGTCTATCAAAAGTAGTTTATGCAAGTCTTTCCATGACTCTCTTACCATGATCATATGAAAAAAAAGGCTAATATTGACATTGACGATTATTTATGTTAGGAGTTTATCCTGGCTAGTGGCCACCTTAATTAGCTAACTAATTTGTCCACCACCTGGAATTGCACTACACCACATCACTGCATATATATAATATTGCTTGACATAGTAAAGCTGATGATTACAAATTAAATGCAAAGATCATCCTGGCAGTTGTTTTGTCACGTAGAATAAGAAAGCCCCTCATACTAAGAACCTCCAATGCAGCATGATTAATTAAGACACTAATTTAAGTCACACTATTGATCATTAATTAGCTTCAAACCCTTTCCTCAGAAACCATCACTTGTTTTAGTCCCACTAACTGTGTAGGACATGGAGCTGCACTCGCCACGGCCCTGCAACTTCATGGCGCTCTCATGGTCATCATACTCTTCTACCTCCTCCTTGGCAATCCTCTCCAACCCTATCGCCCCGGTCGGAGGCCTCTGATGAGCTGGCGTGAGGACCGGCATCTCGTAGTATCCGGCGGAGCTCCCGGGCATCATCGACGGGCCGACAGATGGGAGATTGGATAGCAAGGCCTCCAGGCTGCTCATGGACGGCGTTATCCTGACCTGCTGGTTGAACTGGTCGTAGAACTCCATGGGCGCCGCCGGCATGAGCGCAGCCGCCATGTGCACCGGCCAACTCTCGACTCCGTTGCACCCGTCCATCCTCACAGGGAACGCGGCCGAGGAAGGATGCGGCAGGAGCACGCCGGGGATGCTCTCAAGGTAGTGGAACTTCTTGCGGAGAAGAACCACAAAGCTCAAGTCCTCCGTCACCTTCATCAATTAATTGATTGCCACATACGGCCCCGGTTTGAGACGATGCATATGCATAAACCAAGAACATGCACGACATGCTTAATTATATATGTATCTCATGTGTATGTATATTGTAACGTCGTGAGATCGTCGTCTCGTGCATGGTATGAGCATGCACACGTACGTGCGTATGCGCACATGAAATATATACAATTGGCCTCGCATTGATGCATTTTGTGTGAATTGTGTTGTACATGAACCATCATTAAAACTATAATGAACAGCTGCGTTAACTAAGATGACAAAATTTCTTAAGTGAAGGACACAAGGAAGAGCAGTGACCTTGTTAACAGCTCCTAACTGTACAACGCCCTCTCTTACTGCAATCAAAGCAATAGTCTGCAAGCATGGAGGTTTTGCTGTTCATTAGATGACCCATAAAGATAAAATTTACCATAGACTTAAGCTTCATATATATCATTAAATTGATGGAATATGGAATCGTATAAAAGATATTATATATGTATATATTTCAGTGAACCTTGATACCAGCTTGAAACTGAGCTTCCCATGTTCTTGGTTGCTGAAAAGGAAACGGATAAAGTACATAGAGTTAGAATGCTTGCTTGCCAAATGCAATTGAACCACAAAGTAAGAGGTGACTAGTTATGTCTTACAGAGTCAGCTGGGTTGCTCCATGAAGACAGCAAATTGATCTCGTGATCCTGGGGGTCCTTGAAGACCCATTTGTGGCTGTGATCTGCTGCAACCTTTCCAATTAAGCTGCCCATGCAGTGAGAGTGGAATCATATTAATCCATCTAAAAAGTTACAGGAGCTTATGATGCATACTTAGATCAGCAGTACTGTATACCGTGTGTACCATGCAGACAAAAAGAGGTAAAGGAAATGGAACAGGCATATAAGTGTATAACTTGTATATTCCACTCGAGATGCCTTAAACATACCCTTCTCCGTAGTTGTAAATCTCATGCGACATCTTGAAGAAGAGCTCCGGCTGCAGCCCTTTCAGCTCGCACTCGGAGGCGCCGTAGGCCGGCGGTTGTCCCGTCTGCAGGCTGCTCCGTGAGTCGACCATGGCCTGCTCGCCGGCGGACGCGGCGAAGTTGCAGAAGCCATCTTCCCATACCAGAATCCTGAGCATGGAAGAGATCGATGGATCAGTTGACAGTGGCATGCAAGCACAAATTAAGGGTGGCCGTGGCGCTTGCTTACCAGTTCCTCCTGTTCCCTCTAGTTCTGTCATAAGCACCTCCCTGGAGATCCCACCTGCAGAAACATGAGCAAGCGTTGGAGTTAACGCACAGCAGGAGGATGCTGTAAAAGGTTGAAATGATCCCGGAAGAGGGATCATGCATGCATGGCGGATCTCACCTGGGTGGTGGGTAGTTCCTGGGCAGGATCCTCCAGAAGACAGCGTAGACCCAGTGGGAGGTCTCATGGATGCAGAGGGTGCGCAGGGTGTGCTGGAGGAGATGGGTAACAGCTAAGGGGTTGAGCTGCTCCTCCATTAAATGACCCGGCCCTCCTCTTCTTCTTCTTCCTCCCTCTACTGATGCTGCTGCTTTCTAGTAGTGTAAATTAGCCACACCATCATCCTTCCTTCCCTCTATCCTTCCTATTTGTAAGGCCACCACCACCAAAACAAAACAGCATCCAAATATATACTCCTCTCTCTCTCTCTCTCTCTCTCTCTCTCTCTCTCTCTCT
>LTAE01003938.1:2190-36883 GCA_001647135.1 Pontederia paniculata | reverse complement strand
GCATGGGCTGGATCTATAGCTACTACATGGGCGATATGGTTACAACACAATCGCACAATTTTTGGGTGGGAGAGATGCTACACTAAGAATATTGTACACCACATCTCCAGTCTTATGAGGGAGTGGGATCTGGGATAGGGTCTTCTTTCCTTTTTTGGGAGCTATTTTTTGGAAGGTTTTACCTATAATGTAACCTTCTCTATCACACTTGTATATATACTTTTACTACTCTAATACAAGTGGATGACTACCAACTGTGTAGTCGTCCTTTCCCCTTTCAAAAAAAAAAAAATAAAAAAATTTCAACCAAATGCCTAGTTTTCCTTTCAGCTACTCCATTTTTTTGTGGAGTATAAGCACAAGAAGATTGATGTATCATTCCATGAGACAACATAAAGGATTGAAAATCTGCTGAAAAATATTCTCTAGCATTATCATTACGAAGAATTCGAATTGAAATATCAAATTGAGTTTGAACTTCAGCACAAAAAGATACAAAGATAGACAATAATTCAGTACGATTCTTCATTAAATAAATCCATGTCATCCTGGAATGATCATTAATAAAAGTAATAAAATAACGATAACTTTGTTTTGAGTTGACATGACAAGGACCCCATACATTAGAGTGAACAAGTGTAAAAAGAGCACTAGCTTGTTTGTTGACCCTACTTGGAAACGATATTCTAGAATGTTTTCCAAGTTGAGACTAGCACTCTTAACTCATTAACATGAGACAAGCCAGAAATCATTTTCTTTAAATTAGATAATGACAGATGACCAAGCTAGAGATGCAGCAACCGTGCAAGCTGTTGGTCACTTGGGTGGAAAGGAAGCTGACAAATAATAAAGGCCACGAGACTCATATCCCTTGCCAATTATTCTTCCTGTCCTCGAATCCTGGATAACAACAAAATCAAAAGAAAATGTCACTGTACAATTAAGTTTCTTAGTAAGTTGGCTAATGGAAACCAAGTTAAATGGGAATTTAGGAAGATACAAAACCGAGGACAAAGATAAAGATGTGGTAGGTGAAGCAGTTCCAATGCCTTGTACAAAGGCAGAAGATCCATTGGCTAAAGTGACATATAGTAGAATATGAGTACTAGTAAGCTCCGAAAATAAAGTTGGGTCCAGACATAATCTGAAGCACTTGAGTCAAGAACCCAAGGCCCCAACAGAGATGATTGAGTGCCACACGTGATGGGTTGACCTGAGTGTGCAAAGGAAGTGATAGGAAGAGATGTTTGTTGAGCGTGCTGAGCGGTTTGGTGTTGGAGGAAACGAACATACTCTTCTGCAGAAATAACCTTAGTAGTCTGTCCACCAGGTAATGACACACCATACAACATGGGTCCCATTGTGTTTGATCTGCATTGGCTACTTTGGGATTTGGAGGAAAACCATGAATAGAGTAACAAGTTTACGTGTGTGCCCTCGCTTGTTACAAAAACTACATCTAGGCACATTTCCACGACCACCCCTGCCATTGCCTTTACCATCTCGTCCACCACGAGTACCCTGATTGTTGCCACGACCAACAGGAAAGAAATTAGGAGAGTCAACACGTGTTGCAAGAGCTGACCTCTCTCCTATATGCCCAACATTAGGTATAACGGATGTGGATGATACTCGCAACAGTCGTGAAAAAATATCAGCGAGGGGAGTAATAGAAGCACTTCCCAAGATTTGAGTTAGAACTGGTTCATATTTAGAATAGACGCTTTGTAAGCAAATAACTGCAAACATCTTATCGCGTTGTTCTTGTTGCTTCTTCAAGTCTTCAGTGAAGGGCATCAATTCATTGAATTCAATGAAAAGCTTGTAATTGGCCCAAGTGTTTCTGCATATCCGTGTCAGTTTGCTTCAATGGAAATAAAGGAGACAACACATCATATATTCTGGTAACATCACTCGTATACAATTCATGAGCACGAACCCACACCTCTCTACATGTGCGATAAGGACGAAACATCACCATCAAAGAGGGTTCAATTGTTTGCCATAAAAGACTAAGCAATTGAGCATCTATCTTCTTCCAACTGGCTTGTTTGGAGTCTTTGATATCTGAAATTGACTTGCTAAGATGTTCTTCTTGTCCTAGACCCATAAACCAAACTTCAATAGCGCCGCTCCAATCAGAAAAAATCTTTCCATTCAGTTTTACTGTAGTAATGACTCGACTCCCGGAAATATAAGATACATTATAGCCTTGAGTCATGGTTGGCGATGAAGTAATTGATGATGTCTGAGACATGGAAAGAGAAATTTCTGCAACAAAAAGTTTATGTATCAGATATGATATACTCTTTGTAGGAAAATATGAGAGAAATTTGGACAGAAAATTTGCTCTAGGAGATCAGAAAGACCTGCACAGAAAGGCTTACTAGAAGATCAGAAAGGCTTGCACAGAATATCTGCACTTGAAAGAAGAGGCCTGCATAGAAAATCTGCACTTGAAATGAAGAGATCTGCACGGAAAATCTGCACTAGAGGATGAGAAAGATTTGCACAAAAGTTCTGCACTAGGGTTCAGCTTTAAGTAGGAAATGATTAGTAAATATTAAATGAAAATGTAATAGCTCTAGCTTTAAGTAGGAAGACCTAAATACCCATACTTTGTATGCCATATGTTGGTGTCCTTAGTCCCAAGCCAAGAGCCTACTGACCCATAACCCATTGTTTTTAGCCCCTTATGTGTCTTTTTCTCCATTATCTTGCCTTTACCGTAAGGATGAAGAGATCTTGTTGAGTTACTCTGGTCTGGTGATGACTGCTGCATGCAGCATATCATATTGAATGCTAATTAGTCATTTAAATTCTACCTAGCTTTCCCTTCCAAAATAAAAAGATGCTACTTAGCTGCCACAGGTTAAATCAGCTTGTGCACTATTAGTGAATGTTGATCAACACAAGCAGATTATCTTTTCAAAACAAACTCAAGCAGTTTAGCTGAGTAATTCAAACAGACTCAGAAATGTCTTGGTATATCATTTGGAATGCCACTCTTCTCTTATGATAATTCATATGTGCTGTTATCCATGTCTGAGATTGAGGTGCTTCTACTTGTTTCTTGTTCTGACCCTTGTCCAAGTTGATATTAACTTCAGCCTCTCAGGGCACACATATTTCGATTGTTTATATACATGTTGTATGGCATGATCCATTTGGATGTCACAAAGAGGACAATTGCCAATTGCACATATCTACTTTTCAGAATAATCAAGGTCATCTTTTTAGGTACAGATATTAAAGGTCATTGGTTATTCTAGGCTGTCATGACTATATGATATGTGTATTGTAATTTACAATGCATGTAATCCATATACCTATTTTTTTTTTTTTGAGTAAAACTCTTATACCTATTATTTTCATGTATCCAATTGCATTTGTGGCCCTAAAGTTTTTGAGGGTATTTGGAGCTCTAAACTAAGTATGTAATGATAAAGAAAAGTTAGATGTGCATTACCTGATTGTAATGCTGTTTTAATAAATATCTTTGTACATTATGCAGACACTGGAGGGCATAAATGATATTCGTGATGAAAGTGATCGTTCTGGAATGCGCATTGTAATTGAGGTCAGTTCATCAAATTACTCTTATCCAACTGAAATGACTCGACAGAAAAAATCATAGTTGGTGTGGTAAAGGTTTTAATGATATCTTTATGTGATTTCTTTTCAGCTGAAGAGAGGTTCAGATCCAGCTATTATTCTCAACAATCTTTTCAGATATACCACTTTTCAGTCTAGCTTTAGCTGCAACATGGTAGGGTGAGTGTCATCCATTATTTTGCTCTTAGTGTCAGTGATCTAGGTTCATGAACTTTCATATTATATCTGCTCAGTTTTCCATTTTTAACTCGATCTTTGAGAAAACTCGTGCATTCTATATAAATATAATTATACTTATATATAAGATAATTATTTATTTGCTGGCAGAAAAATATAATATGTATATTTATACTATTTATTTAAGATACTTATTTGTTTGTTTTTTAAAATGCAATATCAGTTATAACTGATAATAAATGCTTAATTGTCACAAATTATTCCTGATCATCAATCTACTAATAGTGACCTCTCAAATTCATAGAAAATGTAAAAAAACATAAATGAATAATTAATAGTTCTATTCTAATAATTCTTATTAATAATTTTGTTTTTTCATATGTTTTTTTAATCTTCCATTAATAATTTAATAAAAACAGCAAGAACAATAACTCTGAATAAAAAAAATGAAATTATTTCAAATCTTAAATTATACGAATCTTGGTATCTCATTTATATTTATATATAAGTGATTATGTATTTGATGATAAAGAATATAAATTCATATTTAAACTATTTATTTAAGACTTATCTTATATCTTATGTATTCTAAAAGTTACAGTTAACAATACCAATAATTAATTGTCAATAATTACTCATAATAATCGATATATTAATAGCTACTTTTAAAATTCATAGTAAAAGAAAACAAATTAATACTTAATAACTGTTGTAATAATTCTAATTAATAATATTATGTTTTCCTTATCCTTTTCTTTTCATCTTCTATTGGTAATTACGTAAAAGTAGCATGAACAATAACATTAGACTATAAAAAAATGTTATTGTTTCAAATCTCAATTTTACAAATCTCAATAATTTAATATCTTATTTATAGATATATAAGTAATTATTTTTTTGTTGGTAAAATTATAGTAAGTATTTTTAACTATTTATTTAATATATTTACTTACCAAAGAAACTATTATTATATATATGTATGTGTTATCCGATGATCATCTGGTCCCCATGAGATTTTGGAAATATTTTTTTTAAATTCAATGTCTTGAATTGACCAATAAACATTGAGGCGAATGTTTCACACCCCTAAGTTATTAATTTATTATTTTTTCCTCTTTTTCTAAAATTTTATAATAGTGAAATTCATATATTCATAATCATGTGTTTATTTTATTTCAATTGATATAAGCCCGTTCTGAAAAAAAGAAATTTTATAAACCAAATTCTATTATGAGATACATATGTTTAATTCACGTTTATAACCTAGAGCATGGCATGTTTTTGCCTTTCCAATTTTTAGTCAGGAATTATTTGTAATTGTCAAATAATATTTTAAATAAAAATCAACTTAGTTATTATCTAACGATGTATTGAAGCCTAAAAGCTATAAAATGGTTAGCATTCTTATTAAAAATACATTTTTTAATTTTAATTTTCTTTCAGATGATTATTTTTTAAAATTAGTATCATAAATATGTAATATTGTGCGAGGGGATTGTCTAATTATTGTATAATTTTGATACTTATTAGGGTGGCCTTATTGCCACTCCTATACGACCAACTTACCCTTGGGTTGTTTTGTTTTCCAAAATGAATGAGGCATATATCAAAACAAGAATGTGATAGGATGCCACATAATAATCTAACTATTTCAATCGCAAGTAGTGGGCAAAAGAAATTGTAAATAAAAAATAAAATATGAGCTGTTGGATAAGATTCAGTAGCCAAGATTTATAGTCGCACAACACAACCAAAATAACAACACTTTTGGATGTAAAATGACAATAATAATTATTATCCAAATATGATTATGATATAATGTATTATTATTGACTACATATGTACTATTTATCAATTTAATTTGAAAATAAGATATGCAAAATGTATGAATTTTGGATGGTTGAGTTTTTATGATGTTTATTATTATCAATCATTCACTTTTGTTTCAACTAAATCAAGCATTTTACCTATGATTTCAGTCTTTTAATCCAATGTTGAGCTGTCAGGTTCTGTTAAATGATCTTTTCTGGATTGAAGGAGAATGAGAAATCATTTTAATAAACTAATTTATTTAGTTTTTAAAGTTAATGATTATTGGCATACTTCATCTTTTCCCTATATGCAAGTGATGTTGAAATTAGTGTCATCAATTGTAATTAATCACCTGTTTAATATATGAGTGTTACAAAATCACAAGAATGTGTGTTTACTGTTATTTCCAATTAGGGGAAGACCCTTTTCCAGAAAAGGAAACATCAAAGCTTGAATTAGTCACAGTATTACTTTTTACTCTTTTCCTTAGTAAAATAAGATGTTTTCATCTTTAGTATAGTTTTATTTAACAGATGCCATGAGACTAATAAAGTCATGTTAGAGGCACAATGAGGAGGATCTTTTAGGTTTAGGTAGAAATAATAGGGAATTGAAGCTATTTAGCTGCAATACAACTTTTCATGTTCTGAAAGGAAAAAGGATGACTTCAAAGATTGGTAGTCATCCGTTTGTATTAAGTCAAAGCTGGAGAATGTGCAAGTGTGTTACTAGCATCCGTATAGGCCGAGGCCTCCAGAAAGGAAGTTTCTCATGCTTTCCCAAAAAAATCCGAAAAACTAGTGGAAACCCCATTCCTCAACCAGTGAGGCTATGTGGTGTACAATATTCTCTAAATAGCAACTACTCGCTCTCAAAAACTGTGCTGTTGTGCTGCAACCAGAGCGCCCATGTAGTAGCCATGGCCCCTGCTCACACTCGTCGCCAATCTGAGCTGGTGTGCAATGAAGCCCACACTCGTCGCCCATGTAACTGCTATACAACTAATTTGCATGTTGTTTATTTGCAAGATATTACCTCGTTTTGAGTATACTTGGTTCCTCTTATACTCTTTCATGTATGATTTCTGTAATGTCTGTCAAGAAGTTCAGCTTCATCTCACCATTTATTGGGTTGAGCCTATTATGAATCTGAGCTAAGCATTATTTCTTCAGAATTCTAGATGGACAACCAAAGTTGATGGGCTTAAAGGAATTGCTTCAGGTATCCTTTATAATGCAACACTGAGTTACTAAATTCAGTTACTGCATGTTCCTTACATGATTAAAGTTGGTATTACTGCTATTGTCAACAATTATTATTATGTGCTGCTTAACTTCATGGAGCAGGGCTCTCAAATCTCAAAATTTTATTATTTTGATGCATATGATTCTAGAAATTAGATGGATGTTTACGAGCGGATGGCTACTACAATATGTAGTCATCTTTTCCTCTCAAAAGACATAGATGGCTGTTTGTTGTCATGTTTATTTCTCTATGTAACCTATGTTGCAATGTCAGGAAGCTGTGTCATTTTATTGACAGTTATAATTATGAGTTCAGGTGAAAGGGACATGTGGTATGATATCAAAATGTGAAGTTACAAATATCATATTTTTTTACAAGAGAAATTATGACTACTAAGCTTGAGTAGTCGTCCACTTTGTATTAAAGCCGTAGAACAATGATTACGCGTGTATGAGTAACAAAGGAAAAAAAGAGCAAAGAAGTCATGAGCGGTTGTGGATGCCTACAAAAAGCTACTATCCCTCCCCCACTTTCTGCAAAAAAAAGGATGTGTACAATATTCTTTGTTTAACACCTTCCCTTCACACATAGTGTAGTCATGTTGTACCCAAATGACCTCGGTGATTGCCAATGACCCGTGACTGCCTGCACTCTCGACTGACCTTCACAGCCAATGCGCATAGTGAATCCCAAAATGACATCACATGCTTTAGGATCGACATCCAAGCGCTACATCCGTCACCATACCTCCGTGGCTATGGGTTACTAAAGAAAGGTGATTAATGTCTTTTGGCACTCCACATAGTGCACATGATGTGTTGGAACTAGGTGTCCACCTCATCCTATAGACCCTAATGAGGATCATACCTCATCTCATTAAAAATCTCAACTTTGAGGGGTATACAAGATTTCCATATTCCCTCTAAAAAAGATCATCATATGCTTCGACAATTTGGCATGAGCGTCCTAGACCATGATCCTTGGGGTGGATTCCATTATTAAGGAATCCCGATAAATGGATCTTAGAAGTGCCGCCACATAATATTTCATGTGGCACTTAGTTCCAACTCTATCGTTATTGTTCCACATAATTTGTCACGTATTACGGTTTCACCGGAACAAATAGGGTCACATGATACACACTGAAATTTAAAGTCCATATTTAAAGAACACTAAGCACAATTGATAAAAAATATGCATCAAAATCCAATAACCACATATATAACATTTTATAATTTTTAACAGCAGAATTTTGAATAACACATTTGAGGTTATCAAGATCATGAAGTTATAATATAAAAGACATGATGCATAAATCATTATTATCAAATCATATAGATTATATATCAAATAATTGATTTGAAAAGTAATTATTCATAAGACGAATAATCCAAATTTTCATAATTTATCTTGAAATAAATAATTAGCAGTAATTAAGATAAACTAGTCACACAAGGAGGTATCTAAATTAAGTGAAACCAATTTTGTTTGAAAGTAGACTCTGAAATCTTTTTTTTTTTAGGGAAAGGAATGATGACTACAACTTATAGTAGCCGTCCATTTGTATTAAGTAATGAGAATGTACAAAATAGTATGAAAATCAATTAGAAGTCCAAAAGCTTGAAAGCAAGAATATGAAAATCAACCAAAACCCCACTCGTTAATTAGATATGATACATGATGTGTGATATTCTCTACATAGCATCTCTCTCCAACAAAAATTGTGCAGTTGTGCTGTAGCCAAATCGACCACATGACAACTAGCCCTATAGCTCATAAACTTCGCCATTCTGAGCCAACATGTGCACCACGTGACCTAAGCGATTCCCAAAAGGTCCTTGCTTCGGAAATGTTAATGCTCGAGGGCCCCACTGGTCGCCATGCCTCCAAAGCTATGGGGCACGCAAAAAAGAGATGATCAATGTCCTCCACCGCTGAACCACATAGAGCACATGACGGTTATGCATGTGGAGCCCATCTAGCCTTGTACGACCTAGTAAGGATCCTACCACATCTCAACAGCCAGGCGAAGTTGTTGACTTTGAGTGGTATATGTGAGCGCCAAATGCACATAGTGTCTACCTTGATATCTTCTGGAACTGTGTCGCTTGGCAGTAACTACCTGTATAACCCTAGCCGAAAATCTGCCTAAAGACCAAACCCAACCATCCAACCTCGACTCATCTAGGCCGTACCTCGATATCCGATCAAGCACTCCACGAAGGTCCTCAAGGCGCCGATCTGACAAGGTGGATCTGAAAGCAGGGGTCCATGAGCCCCCCTCGAAAGCAGGGGTCCATGACCTTGGGAGACCAGTAATCCGCCACCGTCCCTACTGGGTGTGTCTCTAGCGCCCGGAGTCTGGGGTAGGCCACAGCAAAGGTATCCCCTGATGTCCATTCGTGGTCCCAGAATAAGAAATCTGACCCTGAACCCAGGGAAGCACAAAAGAACTGTTGTATCTGGGGTAGGATGGTTGAACTGAAAGCCGATTACCCCCGCTGAGGATGGGGTCTAGAGTCCCATGAAAGGTCTCTCCCATAGTAAGCACAGAAGAATTAGCTCCAAATATGTCTCAAATCCCATGATCCGTCCAACCCATTGTGCGAGGAGAGCATGATTGGTCCAGTGGAGATTCCGGATCCCAAGCCCTCCTGATGAGACTGGGCGACAAAGCTCCCCCCATGCGATCATATGAATCCCGGATTTGTCTGACCCGCAACCACGCCAAAAAGACCCGCACCAATTGTTCTAATTATAATTATGAAAACTGGTGCATCACTTGTTTTTCTCCTAACTTCCTCTAAACATATTATTTTGAGGTTTCAGACCTTAAGTTTCGTCTTTTTTCTTCAAGTACACAATTTATGGTATAATTTCCAATCAGATCTACCTATTCATCCCGACCAGCTAGACCTATACACATCAATTAATCCACAACTTTTTAAATACATTTTATTTTGAGACAATTCTTTCTTCTATGGGAACTAGATTTCTAAGGGGTCATTTAAGGGAAGTTTCTAATTTTGAAGCATTATAAGACATTATTCATATAGTAAACATTTAGCTGCCTAATCAGAACTATAAGAAGTGTTCTCCAAATTAATTTCACAAGCCTATACTATTTAATTTTATTTCCTACAAATCCAAACAATTCAATATTTTATCTTTAAACATTATTTTCAGAAGTTTAAAGCATCACACAATTTAAAAAAAAACAATTTGATCCACCTCATATGTACCTTGCACTTAGTTAATTATCTTTTGATTGATTTTTTTTTCTTTTCTTTAGCTCCAAACTTAGTAGCTCTCTCCTTCGTTGTTGTGTGCTCTTGGATGGTTCAAAAAACAACTAGGTGAAAGCTTTTGAATGGTGGCACACCAAGGTCAAACATATTAAAGCATGAGGTGGCTAAGTGAAGGTGATAAGCTTAACAAACAGCTATATATGGGCCAAGAAAAAATAAAGTGAGGAATAATCATATTAATTGAAATTTAAGTGAGTCAACTTAGACCTAATTAACGTAATCTCAATTAATTAATTCTTAATTGGTTTAATGATTTCCAAAATATTTACACATCGCAATTAGCTTAAAATCAATTCAAATAAAATCATTAACTTAATTAATTCATCATTAAGTAGCTTAGTGAATTATCTAAGAAGGAATTAGTTAGGATATTACATCCTGCCACCCTTAAAAGAAAATTCGTTCTCAATTTAAATAATAAAAAGTCACCAAAAAGAAAATTCATTTTCGAATTTAAATAAGAAAAAATCACCAAAAATATATGGAAACTCCTTATGCATTTGGCTCTTGAGTTCCCAAGTGGCCTCTTTTCCATGATGATGTTTCCATGCTACTTTAACCATAGGAATCACTCTACTTCGCAAATTATGTTGTTGGTACTCCAAAATGTCAACAGGTTGCTCCTCGTAAATCATATTTTCATTAATATTAGGTTCTTCTATAATGTGAACTATCGGGTTAATATTTCTCAGCATCGACACATGAATGACATTATGGAGATTCGACTAAACTTGAAGCAATGCAAGCTTATAAGTTGCTTCTCCAATTTTCTCAAGTATCTCAAATGGGTCAATGTATATAGGACCTTGTTTGCCCTTGATATTAAACCTCATTACACCCTTAGTTGGTATATTTACATGATCATCCACTTTGTAATTTTATTCTTTCCTTCCTTTATCTACCTACTTTGAGCCGTCAACATTTTTCTTTTTATAATATCCACTCGTCCTGAATATGCCTTCATAATGTCTAGTCCGATCAACTTTCCTTCTCCTATCTCACTCCAACTCGTAGGAGATCTACAAGGTCTATCAAATAAAGTTTCATACGTTGTCATTCCAATACTAGAATGATAGTTATTATTATATACAAACTCTATTATGGTAGGTGATCATTCCAACTACCATATTACTCTAAAGAGCATGCACGCAACATGTTTTCAAGAGTTTGACCATATGTTTGGGGATGAAAAGCTGTACTGAACTTTAATTTAGTATCAAATGCATCTTGCAATTCTTTCCAAGATCTAATTGTAAAACGAGGGACTTTATCTAATATGATTGAAATTGGTATACCATGAAGTCTCACAATTTCTTTGACAAACAGATCACAAGACTCTCAGAAGGTTAATTATTTCTCATAGGTAAGAAGTGAGCTGATTTCGTTAGTCTATCTACAATTACCCATACAATTTCATGGTTTTTTTTTTGTCCTTGGTAATCCTATAATAAAATCCATTATAATATATTCCCATTTTCACTTGGGTAGCTCTAGGAATTGAAGTAATCTGTTTGTACTTGAAACAAAATCTGAAACGGGGCAGAAGGCACACGTGAGGCAACGGCGGGTGTCTCTGGAGTCTTGGCGTGGTGGCGGTAGGCGGAGAGGCAGAAGCAGGGATGTGGCTTGATGACGCCAGGTGGAGATTTCATGTGTCTGGCGGTGAGGTGCAGACGAGGACAATGGTTGGTGAAGGCTTGTCTCCCGGCTATGAATATCCGAGCAAGGCAAGTAGTGGTGGTGGTGATGATTGGGGCGATGATGGCATTGTAGCATGAGCACAGACCATTGTTCATGATCTATGGATGTTGCTGATGAAAACTGCAGTGCTTGCAGACGAAGCATAGCAGGTCAATGATGGTGGAGATTTGTTGGCGGTCTACTGAAGATGACGATAATGTAGAGTTTGGCGGTTGTTGAGGGCAATGGTGAGTCTTGTGGCGATGAGTTGCAGGAGGTTGCTTCATTTGCAGCGTGGCAGATGATGAGCAGTAGCAGCAGCATTCTGGTGGCAAGGCGGCGATGCAGCAGTGGGGACGATGTGAAGATATGGTGAAAAGGAGGCGGAGGACATGGTCAGTCGCAGGGGAGGCATGTGAGGCAGCGAGTGGATGGCAGTGTCATAATGTAGAAGACTTGGCGTTGCAAATGGATGTCATGGAGGACCCTAGAAGAAGATGATTCATGGCAAACAGATGGCATTCAGCAGTTTTTCTCTTTTTTTTGAATGGATCTCTGAGGCGTATATGGGAGATCAGATGGCTGGAAGACAATGGAAGGACTTATGGCTTTCATTAAGCTGCACAATATGTGAAGATGAGAAGGGATCTGAACAGTCTGATTGAGATCAAACGGTTTTATTTGTAAACTCTAACTAGGTTACCGCTTACTAGAAATAGATTAAAGGTTAATATTCATTCAATTTTGTGTTCAAACTAAATTCCAAATTATGCAAATATATGAAATAAATAAACTTATGGTTCGTGCCTAAAAAATTGACTTAAATTGACTTTGAACAAATTGAACTTTTGGGGGTTTGGCATACTAAATTTTCACAAGCATCAAAAGGCCTAAGCGCCAAATATTCATGGCTAGGGAGAGTGGAAGGATGGAAACAAAGACATGTTTATGAAACTTATTCTTTGGTTCTGCGAAAAGGCTGTTCCGACACCTCAGACTAATGACATATTGGTCATCAAAAGGAGCAACATAACTGTTGTGCCAATTCATGTTTTCTAGGTTCCACAACCATCATGTGAACGGAATTGTTTTCCATCACTATTGCACGCGTGCTAGTTATTCAGAAAAGTGCTTTTTTTCTATTGCAGGCATTTCTTGATTTTAGGTGTTCTGTAATAGAAAAACGTGCTAAATTTAAGCTTTCCCAGGCACAAGGGAGGAAGCACATTGTAGAGGTATGCTTGATTTCATGCAGCTACTTTGCCTCAAAGTTTGAGAAGTTAAGTTATCGTCATTATGTTGCCAGGGCATCATTGTGGGTCTTGACAAGCTGGATGCAATTATTAAATTAATTAGGGAAACAACAAGTAATGCATTAGCCACAGCTGCTTTGATAAAAGGTACACATTAACTATGATTACAATGAACTGCTTTCTTTATTAGTATTGTTCAAACAGCTTAGTTAGATTGTATAATTTATTACTTTGCGTTGGGTCCATTTTTCTTTTATCTATAAGTGGTCCATTTTTCTTTTATCTATAAGTGAATGTGCTAGAGATTTCATATTTTGACCAGATTCCATCGGATGGTAATTTGCTCCTTTCTATGTTTTTTACTTATAGTATTGGTCATGAGCTTTTTTCTGTTTTTTAAACAATTATAATTATTGGGTTTTGCTTTCCCGTGTACGTATGGTATTTCATATTCAATAAGTGTTTTGATTTAATTGTTTGCCCAAGTTCTCATAACTCTAATATGTAAATTGCTTTTTTATGGATAAATCCTATTCTAGTAAGTTGCTACTAGTATTTTGTAGGACTTGACCAATGTGCTCTCTCAAAGAAAATGCTTTTACGATGTGGCAGCTTGGTCAGCCAATGTGTAAATTTCTTGTTCTTGGATAAATGCAACACTAGTAAGTTGCTACTAGTTTTTTTCTAGGACTTGACCAATGTGTTCTCAAAGAAAATGCTCTTGCAATGTGGCAGCTTGGTCAGCCAATTCATGTAATAAAGCATTAGGATCTACTGGTCAGACGTTGAAAGTTGAAAGGATACAGATTGAAAAGGAATCTATCCCTACTCATCCCAACCCCTACCTCCCACATACCAGCCGGCTATCAACCAAATGAGAAAGCACATTAGACAATTGCAATTACTTATGTCAAAAGACTTAGAGGTTGCAAAGACATGTTCCTTCATATTCAGAAGAACGTGTAAAGTTTTAATTATGCTTCATTATTTTGCCCCTGGCACTGAGATGACTCTTTACTTTTATTTGCATAGGTCGAAAGGTTCGATACTTTTCTTACCATATGGCATCTTATTGTTTTTCTTTTCGTCTCTAACATTTTTTTCATATTTGCAATTTGGCCAACTGTCCTATTTCAGAATATGGCTTATCTCAGAAACAAGCTGAAGCCTTATTAGACATACCCTTGAGGAAACTTACGTCCTTTGAGGTATAACTTCTATTGGTTTCTGTTGTGTGCCTATTGGTGCAAGATGCCGGCATAAGAAAAATTCCAATATTATAATTGTTGTAACTCGCAAATATCTCTTGACAGAGGAACAAATTCGTGCATGAAGCTGAGTCCTTAGCTGATCAAATCTCTAAGCTGACTGAACTCTTGTGTAGTAAGAAGCTCATTTTCCAGGTAAACCCCAGCACAATTCAAATAGATTCAATCTTGAAAGCAGTGTCACATTCATCTTACTATACCACTTCAGGCTAAAACGAATTATTTTTCAGTTTCCCCTTATTTTGTATTTGTCATTGAGTTTGTTCTTTCCTATGTGGTTTGTCTGATGATTGTATATGCAACTTTTCTCACTTGGTACTGTTTTCTATTGGCTCATTATTCTTATCTTCTGCAAATTTGTTCTCTTACTGTTAAGTTTGTGCATTTTTCTTACTATAAATTTCCTTAGCAAGGATTAAAACGTTGACATCACATGAAGAACCGGACATGGGCCTGCCTGGTACCATCATTTTTGACTGGCCTGCCGGGTACCATCATTTTAGCTGACATGGTATATGTTTGTAGCCTTAAATTCCTTCCCTTTCTGAAAAAGAGGAGAAGAATGCATTTGACTTTGCAAATCTGCAAGGATTTTATTGCCTCATATATTCGCTGTCTTCAAGCTGATAAAGAACTCCCTTGTGAATTATGTTTCTTGTTCCATGGAATCACACTTTAATCCTTGTCCTATTATAGTCTATACAACATGAACCACGCTCCTCTAACTCCTTTTGGTCGACATACTGTGCGGCCGAGCGGAGAGGCACATCACAGCTTCGGTGCAGCACACCGCTAGTGGTTTTCTGGGCCATTTGGACTAAGCGCAACAGCACAATTTTTATGGGTGGAAGATGTTACATTGAGAATATTGTACATCACCTCCATTTTTTGTCTAGAGTGGGGGCAGGCGTTGTCCAACTCTAGAGTGTGATCGCCTTAACTTGTAAATTCTTTTGGACATCATACATATTTATATACATACATGGATGACTAGACAATATTCGCCATCCTTTTGCCCCTCAAAAAAAACATGAAGTGGAAGTTCCAATATCAGACGTTTTGTGTTCTTACTTTCGCATTGGCTGGTAATATGTAAATTATCTGGTTCCAACATCCCTCTGAATGTTTTATATTGGTTCATCTATATGTATTTTATATGTTGACTGATGTGCTGATTCTTAAATTTCAGATTATAGAGCAAGAGGCCATCGAGCTAAAGAATAAATTTGGAACACCACGGCGTTCCTCATTGGAAGATGCTGGGAATAGTCTTCTTGAGGAAATAGATGTTATTCCCAATGAAGAAATGCTTTTGGTATGATAAGTAAATAAGTTATGCTTCTCCTGTATATTGTCAAGCTCTATCTCGAGTTGATACAATATTTAAACTGACGGGCTTTTCTTAAGCTCTCAAGACCTCCGCTCGCACATCCACCGCGCCTCGCCCCCGGCACCCAGTGCCGGCGGCGCCACCGTCTCCGGCAGCCCCTGCCGGCGGCGCCAACTCTCGTCTCCGGCATCCCCTGCCAGTGGCGCCACTCTCAACACAATACCAACCCCAGGCGGACTGATGCGTCGCAGGCCCCGATCCACTAGAGAAGGCTGGTTCACGTACTCACCCTCTGCTCGCACGATCAGCCAGAATCCGAGATTCCCTCTCGGCGAACGCTGCTACAAATGCTTGCAGGGTGGACACATCGCTCGCCAGTGTTCCAAGCCCGTTCGCTGCCTCAGATGTGGGGGAGATGGTCACCGCCGAGCAGAGTGGCCAAGGAGACCTTCACCAGACGCGACCTGTTCATCCGCTCCCCCTCCGAAGACCACGACCTCATCTTCCCCTCCCTCCCCCCCGGCGGCCACCACTCCAGGTTGCAAAACGGTGTCCATCCCATGGACGGCGGAGCTGCAGGCGTCGGTCGATTTCTTGAAGGGATGCGTCGTAGGCGAAACGACTGGGACGCCACCGGACCTGGTCAAGCTCCGAGCAACGATCGTGGCGGCTATTGGACCAGCGAGTCCATTTCACCTCAGTAGGGTGTCTCCGAGGCTGTGGTTGCTCGTTCCGGCGTCGCCACAACAACGAGAGAAGCTGCTCGAGACCCCGTCTAGCATCGCCCCAGACACCAGCGTTCACTGGCGCAGTGGCAGCTGTCCGATGGAGCGACGTGGGTACCGCCACCGACGAAGCTTACAGTTCAAATGCGAGGCCTCCCTCTTCATCTCATCAGGCCGTAGGTCGTCGCAGCCATTGCCAGGAGCTTTGGCACTCCCACCGCCATTGCCATCCCCGTCGCCGGCTCCCCAGACATGGCGGCAGTGTCGACGGAAGTGGAGATACGGGGGAGCACCTTACCACCGCCATCGGTGATTCTGCAAGCAGGTGGCACATCCGTCCTCATCAAGCTCCAACCGACAACTCGGGCGGCGTCATGGGCCGAGGTGGCGAGGCAACATGCGCCGACGACCTCCAGGCGACATCGCGCACCAGGAGAAGCAGCAACGCGGCGGGAGGTAGGAGACGACTCTGGTACGAAGACACGTGTCGAATCCAGGATGGAAATGGAGCCGAGCGCACCCAAAGTTGCGATCGCGTCTAAACCGCACTCAAGCTCCACCGTGTCCGCGCTTGACAGCAACCCAAATCCACCAACTCAAACCCAGAGGCGGTCGGATCAAACCCAACCACTTTCACCACCATTACTGGCTGAACCCATCAACATCAGGCCCAATCTGACGCGGGTGGGCAGTGAGGCGTGGGTTCACCGCTCATCGGCCATCCTGCCCGAATCCGAGGACTCGCAACCGCCGGCAATCCTGCGACGGCCGGCCAGCGCCCCTCATCTACCCTCGCTGACACATCTCTCCCCTTTCCTCCACAGCGGCACTCAGCAATCGAGCTCATCACCACTATCCGACTCTCTGTTACCGGCGTCACAACAGCTCGACCCATTGGGAGATCCGGCGCCCCCTCAGGGGGGCGAGCTACCCATGGCGTCGCCTCTAACACGCTGCTACCATCGCAGGAGCCAGCAACTCCAGCAGTCGACATCATCGGTGCCGCCCCCATCGCAGGAAGCGGGTTGGCAGACGCCGGCACCTCAGACGACCACCGCTCCACGCCAGGTGGAGGACACGCCAGAGCCACATGACCCGTTCCTATGGAGGGGGTCCCAGAGGCGGTCTTAACAGTGGCGTCGGCAATGGATTTCCGTCTTACCCGTCGACGCTCACAACGGGTACTCGACAGATCGACCGACAGGAGAGGGGCCCAGGAGAAGGAGGTGGTCTCTGAATGAAGATCATCACATGGAATGTACGTGGTTTGGGGGACTCGGGAAGAAGACGGACCCTAAGTCGCTACCTAAGAGAATGGGAAGCGGAGATGGTACTTTTGCAGGAAACCAAGTTGACTGACTGCTGTCAGAGGACCTGGGCTCAGATTGGCGGTCAGCATATGACGGGATTTCTGACCCTCCCAGCAGTGGGCAGATCTGGCGGTTGTATTATCAGGTGGCGCACCGACCTGTATACTATGGAGGACTCCTGGACAGACAGGTTCTGCTTGACGGCCCATTTTCGTAGATTATCCGACGACAACACCTACTTAGTCACATGTGTCTATGGACCTTGCTCGGCGTCCCTCCGAGACAGCATGTGGGAGGAGCTCAGTGGGCCCGCACCCACCTCCCTCATGTCACGCTGGACATTGGCGACCGCCCAGGAGGAAGACTGGGAAGAGATGCCGGGGCCGAACAGTTCAGAGACTTCATCGACTTGCAGTCGTTGGTCGACTTTCCGGCCTCGAACCGTAGGTTCACGTGGAGGAGCATAGCTGCACCACGAGCCCGCTTGAGGATCGATAGGTTTCTTGGGTCGGTTGAGCTAGCAGAGGCACACCAGATGGCTGATGTCCAAGCACTCAACCGACCGTTCTCGGACCACACCCCTCTAATATGGCGGTCCAATGATGGTCTATCTCAGCGGTCTATGTTCCGATTCGAGCGATCCTGGTTGCTGGAGGAGGCATCCATCAGCTGGTGGCAGGACATTGGGGGAGGATCCCAGCCGCGGATACGGCAGCTAGGACTCTGGTAGCGCGCCTGGACAGCTTACGGGCTCCTCCGGACATTCCGGCGGGAGATCCGGGAGGCTAGAGACCGGAGAAGGGTGGAGGCTCTTGAGGTTATATGTCGCCTTTATCGGGTGGAGGACTCACGACATCTCACTCGGCCTGAGGTGGAGGACCGCCACCGGGCGCAGAGGACCATCCAGATGGAGGACAGGAAGGTGGAGACAGAGTGGAGGCAACGTTCCCGACAGACTTGGCTTCGGGAGGGCGACGCCAACACTCGATTCTTCCACCTGTACGCGAGCTCTCGCCGGGGGGCGAACAAGATTGACCACATAGAGGTGCAGGGTCAGAAGATATCCGACCACTCGTCTATCGGAGCAGCCATCGCCTCCTATTACAGGGAGGCCTACCGGCGGCAGTTGGCGGGCCCGTGGCGCTGGGCCCCACGAGAGGTTCCCCGTATTTCTGACCCATAGTCTTCTTTTTTGACACAGGTTATCACTGAGGCTGAGGTCATCCGAGCCCTCCGGGATCTCAACAACGATGCCTCCCCAGGCCCAGACGGCTTTCCAGTCTTCTTCTATCGGGAGTTCTGGTAGGTTGTCAGGGGAGATGTCATGGCGGTCATCCAGGAGTTCGCCGGCGGGAACCGGGGCTTCGAGCGCCTTAACCGGTTTCTGTTGTTCATGTTGCCGAAGCGGACGCCAACTGAACGGGTGGAGGACTTCAGGCCTATTGCCATATCCAATGTCATCTACCTCTTGGTGGCTAGGGTACTGGCGAACCGGCTTCGGGAGGTGCTGCCGGAGCTCATCCATCCAGCACAATCAGCCTTCATCCGGGGTCGCAACATCACCGACAACTACACCATGGCCACAGAAATAGTTGCAAAATGGAGGACAGTCTGCCCAACATTCTTATGGAAGGTGGATTTCTCCAAAGCATATGATTCGGTCTCTTCCTTTCTTTGGCAGGCTCTGCAAGTCCGTGGGTTCCCGGAGACTTGGATGGGGTGGATGAAATGGTGCATTACTACCGCTTCATTCTCGGTCTTAGTTAATGGGACAAGATCAGGAGGATGGGTGTAGCCGCAGAGAGGGGTTCGGCAGGGCTGCCCATTGGCCCCCTTGCTCTTCGTCATGGCTGTTGACGCTCTGGCTAGGTGCACCCAGGCAGCATGCAGGACCAAGATCATCGCCGGTTTTGCGGGGAGTCTAGTGCCCATTCTTCAGTATGCGGATGATACGACCTTCTTCATCGAGGGCAAGACTCTTGAGGCTCGGCGGATAGCCATTCTGGTGGAGCTTTTCGGGTCAGCATCGGGTCTTCATATCAACCATGCCAAATCGGACTTCATCCACTTTGGCATGGTTGCGGCAGGGTCAGCTAGCTGCACAGAGGAACTCCACACACCGACCGGCTCGCTGCCGACCACCTACTTGGGCCTACCTTTATCAGACAGGCACATCGGCTCGCGAGGATGGACCCCAGTGATTGAACGACTAGAGCACAGACTTCAAGGCTGGAGTTCGAGACTACTATCGAGGGGTGGCCGATTGGTTCTGCTACGGTCGGTCCTTTCAGCCCTTCCGACATACTATATGTCAGTACTTCGGATGCCTGGAGCAGTTCTCAGTCGGATTGATTCCTTGAGGAGCAGATTCTTTTGGCAGGGATACGGACAGGACACACGGGTACATCTGGTGGCATGACAAAGCATTTGCCGGCCCACATCGCAAGGCGGATTAGGCGTCATAGATCTCCGCTACGCCAACTGGGCTCTTTTAGCCCGGTGGGCGGGCCGTATCATGGGCCCAGAGGACAGTCTTTGGCAGGCGGTTTTCATCATGTGCTATGGACGGGAGCTATCTTGGGACTCGAGGATCATTCTTCCACGAGGAGCCTCATGTTTCTAGAGAGGAGTGACAGCTTTACTTCCACGAGTACGCCCGCTCATGAGGCCGTCACTCGGCTCTGGGGAGGCCTTCTCCTTTTGGCAGCACGAGTGGCTCCCGGGAGGTACATTACAGATTGCTTTCCCTCAGCTGGGAGCATTAGCGGCACACCCGGCAGCATCAGTGGCAGAGTCATGGTCCGAGATCGGTGGTAGGGGATCAAGATCGTGGACCCCAGTATTCAGATCTACATTGTCGGATCAGCGCATAGCAGAGCTCCTGCTTCTTCGCCAGAGGACTGCTCCATTCCGGCCGGACCCCTCACGACAGGACGGGTGGGTTTGGGACCCAGCGCCCTACTCGGCCCACAGGTTGTATTCGCACTTCCTCCCAGATGTCACTATCCCGAGAGAGCTCCAGATGGACTGCATATATATTTGGCGTCTACAACTACCTCTTAAAGTCAAGATCTTTGCTTGGCTTATGAGGCGTGGCAGACTTCTCACCCGGGCATACAGAGCAAGATGGGCACCCCAGGCGGAGACATCTTGTGCTATGTGCGGGGATGCAGAGGAGGACATCACACACTTGTTCTTTCGCTGCTCGAGGGTACGGGAGATTTGGCACCAGACGGGTCGATTCTTCACTTTCCCATCAGACGCAGAGGACTTTTGGCAGCCACTACGCGCTATGGCGAGCCGGAGGCAGGGATGGAGACCACTACTGGCAACGTTTTTGGCTGGTTCTTGGGCCATCTGGCTTCAGCGTAACCAGGTCATTTTTTGTGGGGAGAGTTGTCAGGTTGAGATCGTTGTACACCATATTTCTTTTCTCCTTCGGGAGTGGGGTTTTGGGTAGGAGGTCTCATATCCTCGACATCTCTAACCTTTCTCTTTTTCTGTTGCAGAAAGCCCTCCCTTCAAGGGTGGTTACTTGTACATGACCCTTTCATAGATTTATATATACATGGATGACAACCGAATTATCGGGAGTCATTTTCTTCTCAAAAAAAAATGTTCAAGATATTATTTTCTTACCATTGTAAGTAACAAGCTGTTGTTCCTTATTGAAGACACTCAGCGAGAAAGGATATGTCAAGCGGATGAAACCTAATACGTTTAACTTGCAACATCGGGGTACTATTGGAAAATCCGTTGGAAAGATGCGGCTAAATGATTCCATGTCTGACTTCATTGTCTGTCATACACATGATCACATTCTGTATTTCAGGTTAGCAAGCCTCTAGAAACATTTATGAGATTATTTTTTTTTGAAAAAAATTGTGAAATCTACTGCATAAATGTGCTTCCTAACACATTTTTAACCATCAGCTGTATGTGTTGCTTTTTACTTACGGCACGTTTAATTTTGCAAGGCTATAGGCTAACAATTATATCTCATTCTATGATCTTAATTGACTTCTATGCCGTTAATCAATTACATTTTCCACAATTTTAATACAAATGGATGATTAATGCTTCTCTCTTATCATTTTCACTTTCAGAAGAAAAACAATGTCTTTCTTTTGAGAGAGTGGAGAATAGTAATATCTTTCTGTTGGGTATGTTTATTCTGGATTTGTAGCTGTAGAAGAGAATGTTATATTTTTCATATTCAGAAAAGAGACGAGACTAAACGAAGAAAATACAAAGAAAATGAAACAGGGAACTACTATAAAAGTCTTTCTTAGGTTACAAGTAAACTCTCAATAATGATATGAAATTGATTGCCTAAATTATCTCCATTGATTTCTTCAACACTCCCCCCTCAAACTAGAGCATAGATGCCAATCACACCTAAGCTTATTGCATAAAAGGTTGTGGTGTTTCTTGGGTAATCCTTTTATGAAGATATCAACCAGTTGCAGCTCCGAAGAGATGTAATGGGTAACAATCTTCCCTTTAGTGATAGCATCGCGAACAAAGATTCTACTATTAGTTGTAATTGTGTTATTAGTTGTAATTGTGTTTAAAATGCTTGCATTTTTACTACTACTAACATCTGTCTTATTTTCATTTTTATAGACATGTTTTGAGTCTTTATTATTGGTATTAGAGCCATAAAGATTCTAACAACTATCCACCTAGCACTCTTTGATTCAATTTTCAATAGTTTCCAACATTATTAAGAAAATATTGAACGGTAGAAGCAATAACATTGGATGCATTAAGGAAAACATTCATTCAGGAAAACAGCTTTCATTTACATTGAATGGGAAGAAGATAAAGCTGAAAGTTCATTGTGGTTCAAACATCATATCCGATATCTTTACACAAAGATGGAATTTGACAAGTTTGAAGAAGTCAACATAAAATGATCATCAGTATTCTTTTGCCTTCAGGACAAAGCAAATTTTACAAGGGGCGTATTGATAAGATACCACTTGTATTAGTTAAAAGATAATGGAGTGTTTAAAAGAATAATAGACAGTTATGTTCATGTTCTCCATTATTAGTTATGTTATTTAGTTGTAGTAACTAACCCATCATCTTATAAATACATGGATATGTTCTATCTTTATTCAGCCCTTGAGAAGTTTATTATTTACCTTATAATTGGGGTTTGTTCCGCTTCACACAGACTATGGAAATTTGTCCTCTCGAACGAACAAGATATTAGTTGTAATTGTGTTTAAGATGCTTGTAATAACATCTATCTTATTTTCAGTCTTTATCACTAACATGCCTACAGCTTCTAAAATATCCATTACGTACTTTCTTTGAGAAAGAACCATGCCATGTGAGCTTCTTGCAACCTCAATTCTAAGAAAATAGCGAAGTTTTCCAAGATCTTTTGTCACAAAAATCTTCTTTAAGAAGTTCTTGGTTTCTTGAATCCCTGAACTGTCATCATCAGTCAGAATAATGTCATCCACATAAACAAGTATCACACACCCATGCTCTTTCTTTCTTATGAGGATAGACCGATCAGCAGTACAACTAGAAAAATCAATTTTGTTATCTCACCGCTAAGTTATTAAACCATGCTCTTGGACTCTACTTGAGACTATGAATGGCATTTGTGAGCTTGCACACATACTCCTCAACCTCATACGGAAGTTGTGACATTTATACATCTTCTGCTAGATCATCGTAAATAAATGCATTCTTGATATCATGTTGGTATAAAGGCTAGTTCTTGTTAACATAAAGAAGAGTCGAACTTAAACTGAGACAAGCAACAGGGGAGAAAGTCTCGAAGTATTCCACTTCATATGTTTGGGTAAAGCCTTTAGAAACAAGGTAAGCTTTGAGTCTGTCCATGGTTCCAGGATGATATTTGACAATGTATACCCATTTACAAACAATTAAAGTCGTATTTCGTGGTCGTCGGACCAGATACCATGTAACCCTAGAGATAAGAGCATCTGTCTCCTTCCATCTTGGAACCTGAAATACCTCAAGGTAGTGCTTGAGGATGATAGTCGTAGTCTGTTTCTATCTACAGACATTGATTTTTTTACCCCTGAAATTGTCTGCTTCCTTATTTGACAGTGTTGAAGATATGGAAATATTTTGAATCAAATATAGAAATTGATTAGGCAATCAATTTCAGCTTATTATTGAGAGTTTACTTGTAGCCTAAGAGAGGCTTTCATAGTAGTTCCTTATTTTCCTTATTTTCCATTTTCTTCTTTTTGTCTCCTTTGTATAGGAGATCCTAAGATCTCTTTTCTGAATATGAAAAATATCACATTCTTTTCTACATGGTTTCAGAGTAGCGATCATAGATGAGGTTCTTTACCTTCTTGGTCTCTCTCCTTTCTTTCTTTTCTCCACCTTTCATGTTATGTGAAATAGGAGAGAGAGAGAAATCACACACAGATTTACGAAGTTCACCCTTAACTAGGCTACGTCCTCGAGCGGCGGCTAGAGTTCTTTCTTTGATGTGAAAAATAGTAAATGATACAAGATACAGAATAACTCAAACTTTATGGAGTTTATATATGGACTCCCAATATAAAATAGGAAACATAAGCCCTAAGGCTGTCTAGGTATGGGACGGGTGGCTTCGCCGCCCCAATTATTCGAGCGGCCGTGATGCGCAGGGGTCATATGGGTTTCCACTGGGTTAATATCAGATTCAAGGCATTATCAACATTTCATCTCTGCTGGATTTTGTTATTCTATCAACTCTACCAAGCGGGGACATCTCTGCCACTTCGCCATCATGTTTATCTAAGCTCTTAGGTGGCTCTTCTTTTTGCGCCCTCGAGACATCTGCACTCCTCAAAGAGTATTCTATGAGGATTTGGATTGACATGTTCTGTCCGTTGCTATTATCTCTACAACTATGAACTGAAAGAGCCCCCTTCACAGCAACTTCATTTCCTTTTCATATCTTCCTTCAGAACCTTCTGATTCTTTTTTTCTTCTTGATTGTGCACCTATCCCTTCAGATTGGATTTTCCTTTGCAGCTTCAAAAAGTTGGACAGATGGTAGCTGCAGCAGCAACAACCAAAAACAAATTCTGACAAGCCTGGCAGCTCTCAACATATCCTGTACTAGAACAGAAACAGCAGCCAGCATCATATGAATCATTTTTACAATAAACTAATTAAATCTGCTCTCAGGATCATGAAATTGTTCAATAACAAGGATTTGGTCAGCAAATAGGTGATGGATCGGGATGTAGCAAAAAGGGATGAAAATACTTCTAATTCATTCTCATAATACCATGAGTCTCTACACATGAACTGTACAATCAAATAGGAAAATCCTGTAATAAACTCAAGAAAGCGTGCACGTGAACTAAAATTAAGTACAAAATGAATGTGTTTAAGTATAGAACTCTATCTAATAGCCACTTATCATAGCAACACTATAAATAAGACAGTCCTCTCTTTAATTTTGGATAGCTTTTCGTGATAATAGACTTCAGTTAGGGGCCAGGGGTGGACATGTGGAGCAGGTTTTTCTTTGCCTGCTATGGGAGAGACCTATCATGGGAGTCACGGTCTCGACCCCCACCCGGCGCATCGCATTTTTGGCGCGGGGTCCTCACAATTCTGCCAGTGCTGAGACCCTTGTTCTCAGCAACCCTGGGCTCAGGGTCTGACTTTGCTTTCTGGGACCATGAGTGGACACATGCGGGTACACTTGCGGGGTCTTTCCCACGTCTGGCAGCCCTTGCAGCTAGGCCGAGGGTGACGGTCAGGGAGTGTTGGGAGTCGACAGACACAGCAGGAGGAGGTATATGGCTTCCGCAGTTTCGAGCGGTCTTATCTGATCAGCGCTATGAGGAGTTCCTCAGACTGTTGGACCAGATTTCAGGATTGCGTCCGGTGGCTTCCTCTGCAGACGGATGGCTTTGGATATCTGGTCACTATTCAGCCAGGAGAGTTTATAGGCAGCTACTCCCGGGGGGCTCAGTACCGGAGGATATCAGAGTGGACTCGTGGCGCATCTGGCGCCTACATATGCCCATCAAAGTCAAAATCTTCAGTTGGCTGTTTCGACGAGGTAGACTCCTGACCAAGGTGTACAGATCGAGATGGGCGCCACAAGCTGACCCTACATGCGCACTGTGCGGGACAACTGAGGAGGATATAGCTCATCTATTCTTCACATGCCCTATGGCTATGGAGACTTGGCATCGCATCGGACTTGCGGAGGTGGACACCTCAGGCCAAGGAGGGTTTTGGGCCTCGCTACGAGCACGAGACATGCGACCAAATGCGGGCTGGCGACGGGTATGGGCTACTGCTATGGTCACCGCATGGGCGATATGGTTGCAACGAAACCGCACAGTTTTTGAGGGGGAGAGGTGCTACATTGAGAATATTGTACACCACATTTCTTCTTCTATGAGGGAGTGGGGCCTGGGATAGAGATTTCTTTTGGGACATACTTTTTTGGGGGGATTTCTTTTGGGACATACTTTTTGGAAGGTGTATTTTTTTAATACATCCCTCTTTATCATACATGTACATATACCTTTTCTACTCTAATACAAACGGGAGACTACCAAACTTGTAGTCATCCTTTCCTCTCTTCAAAAAAAAAAAAATAGACTTCAGTTAAGAAAATTAATGTTCTTAAGAACTCTTGTTCTCCGTTGATTGCCTGGTGGATTTAAGATGGAGGGACTGATGCAGGAGACTAGTCCTACTCATTGTAGGAATTGCAGTTCTAGTAGTTTTCGGTTAAAGTAATATTAGGAGTTTTAGTAAATTTTGTTTAAAGTAGTAACAGGAGTCCTAGTTATAGTTGGGTTTTTTCATTTTTTTCTTAGTCCTGGAGCATCAACTCCCATTGTTTAGGATTATTATTTTAAGGATTATTTTTTCTACAGTGATCAGGGAATTGTTTACTCCGCGCCAGCATATCGAATACCAGAATGCACTAGGACTGCAACTGGTACTCCATTGGTTCAGGTAAATTTTGCTTTGAACTTCATTCTATTTCCATTTTAGTACGATGCTTTGTCGACGTTTTAAACTTGTTACTTTGGTCTATTCTAGCTGCTGTCATTGTCTGAGGGTGAGAGAATAACCTCTATCATTCCTGTCAGCGAATTTGCTGAAGATCAGTATTTAGTAATGCTTACGATGAAAGGTTACATCAAGAAGGTTCCTTTAAATGCTTTCTCAGCGATTAGGTCAACTGGAATTATTGCAATTCAGCTGGTTTGTCTTGTTTATTTCACGTATTTCACATTAGTAAAACCTTCCTTTATTTGTTATTCATATCTCTTGCGGCACTTCCAATATTGTAGGTAACCGGTGATGAGCTGAAATGGGTTCGTTGCTGTTCAGATGATGACCTTGTTGCTCTAGCTTCCCAGAATGGAATGGTTATTGTAAACTCTTGCAATAAGGTCAGCTATGATTTGGGTTGATCGTAAATGTATCTTTTTCTTTTCAAAATCATTCTAATATATCTATTGTTTGAGCTGCATGACTTCACATTAAATCAGATTTGGTTAAATATAAATTTGGTCTCAATTTTAAGTTAATCAGTCTATTGCATTTCTCTTCTTCAATTATATTGTAATTTCAGCATTGAAGAGATGGCCTCATTTATTGAACAGGGCTTCAGCTACTGAATAGTCTGTGAATATCAAACTAAAATATGGAATTCAGCTTGCTCTGATAATGCATGTGTGTTCCTTGAGTTACAGTAAGAATCTACATAATTGGTGAGAATGAGTTGATGATAAGGTTAATTTGAAGGTTCAGTAGTACTGATTATATTTGTGGTAGGTCTGTCTCATGCCTAGGTGAGCAAGGAATTCCTTCTAACTCTTGATCAGTGTGGGTACTTTCACAACATCAAACTCTGTATTGTGTGGTTGCTTTGTTTAAACGGTCATACCTATTGCTACTTGAGGCAGAATTTTTTTTGGGGGCCAACTCTTTATCTATGTTGTCATGTTGTTTCCATCTTTTTGGTCTCTAATACAAGTCACTCAAATTGTTACCTTAGTCTTGGCCATGACCACTTTGGCGTCCAAGCATATTTATTAGTTTGCTATTTATATCAAAATATTTCCATAAATTTGTGTTGTAAGGTTGGAGTATCACTAAATTTTGATATTAAAAGTGTAGGAATGTTCTTTATCCATGTAAATCTTTGACTGTTACAGCTTCGAGCACTTGGAAGGAAAACAAGAGGCGTGATATCAATGAAACTCAAAAGAGGTGATAAAATAGCTTCCATGGACATAATACCAGCAGTGATGCATAATAGATTACAAAATATATCAGAAGGTTTGAGTAGGAGGTAACTTAATTCTTTAATCATTTCTATTCGTAAATGTGTGACAATCTTTATTAATTTTTGTTCTTTGTACGATAGTTTACCCACCAAAAGCAATAATTTTCATCTGTTCAATGTCCCGGAGCCATTGAAAGTCGACCCATTTTCATGTTAATAATGTGGTCCCATACATTTATTAAATTGCTGCACAATTTTAATGTATTGGCAGGCCCAAAGATCTTGGACCTCCGTGGCTGTTGTTTGTGTCTGAAAGTGGCTATGGGAAGCGTGTACCTTTGAGCGCGTTTCGTCAATCTAGCTTCAATAGAGTGGGCTTAATCGGTTACAAGGTAAATCCTACTTTTGTTGATAGTCAATGGCTCTGTCGAATGAAACAATAAATGTTGTTTAAGTCGGTGAATTGTCTTGGATCATTGTTGCATAACTAGTTGGTTCTTTGATGCATATTACTTTATACCTTATCCAAAGTTTAGGTTTTCCATTACATTTATGTCTGGTAGCTTTGCTGAAATCCTAAAGGTTAACTTCACATAAACACCCTTGTCAGATTCTATTTGTCCACATCTTTGTAAATTCCACAAAACTCTGACTGGAGATAGTGTAGTTTTTTAGTATGTTGAGGTTGTAATTTTACAGAGACATCGTGCTGAAGAGACGATCATTCTGATTCAGATTTAAGAAAACCTTGAAGCAGGGGCATACTGGTAAACTCTACAATATGGTCAGTACTGAAAACCTCATAGGTCTGTAAATGGTCATAAATGAGTTGTACCTTTGATATCTTAACATTTAGATCTTCAGCTAGAAGCAGGCATACTGGTATCTACAGTATGGTCAGTACAGTAAATAAACCATTAAACACAATGGAGAGAGACAATATGGAGACTGTCTTTTATCTCACTTCATCTTTCTGTCCCTTTCTCATTTACTAGTAACTTTGTGAATCATCAATATAGAACTTGGTTCGATACCAAGAAACTGATAACAACCTTCTGCCACGTCATTCGTGAAAAACAGCTAATATAAAGACAGTCCAAACCAATTTCCCTCTTTTTAATAATAATCCTAGCAATTCTCAAAAAAAAAAACAACATAGCAGAAGATCTATGGTTTTGACAGTGGAAGATACAAGGATGGGTGAAGATGCAATCACAAGAGAATCGATCTGCTGGTCATTGCTGCTGGCAGTTTTGAGATGGGCTGCAACAGAAGTATTGACTATAGTCCCAGATTGGATTGGTTTTCAGGCTTCCAACCGAGCTTTTGTGTATACAAGATTTGCATGGTGAACAGACATGATAATACATTTTTTTTTTGAGAGGGAATGATAATACTTGCTGGCTATATCATCTGATTGTAATTGTGCCATAATTTGTTTGCTTTATAGAAAACCAATATAGACAAACTATTCATCTCTAAAAATATATATAGAGATAAATTCCTCATCTGTTATTATGGACCTAATAACGGTTTTATGCTTTTCTAGTTATCTCTTATAGCTGATCCTCTTTGAGTTGCATACTTATCTATTACTGTTATTTATTCTTTTCCACCTTGTGAACACAACACACGAACAACTTTATCATTAGGGCAATAGGCAGAAATGATGGCATGCTTTTTGACATTTTCAATGGCTAATAATGTATCTCAAGTGCAGCTTCCACCAGATCATCGTCTTGCTGCAGTTTTTGTGGTTGGATTTTCGCTCTCAGGTATTGTTGTATTTGTAACCAGTAATGACAATAAAGAAACTGGCCAGATTCATCTTTTAAGGTAATAACAGTGAAAATATGATCTCACAGAAGATGGTGAAAGTGAAGAACAAGTTGTTCTGGTTAGCCAAAGTGGGACTGTAAACAGGTTCAAGGTTCGAGATATATCTATTCAATCACGTTCTACAAGGTAAAATTACAAGCCAAAATCTTTATTTTTCATTCCCCTGTCAATTACATTCTAAGGTTACCAAGCATATCTGATTTACTAGTAGTTTGATACAAATTCTGGTCCAATGTTGTGGGGGACCAGATGGACCAGGATTTAGTAATCCTATTCCTTTACATGCAAACACACCTTATTTTCACGGGGTTGATATTTGTAACATGCGCTTTGTGAGAATTTGTGAGTTGGATACCTGTTTCAGTATCTCTTTATTTCTCTGCTGTTTATGATAAACTATCAGTAAATCTTCCTAGATACGTTATTTAGTTTAAGATGTAGGCTTTTGGCAATAGATTTGTAGGTCTATTTATTTCATGGTAGAATCTCTTTTTTGCTCGTTATCCAACTACATGATATTCTATTTTACTCTTCGATATTTCTTTTTCGGTTGCCACCCCAATATTCGAGAAGCAGCGCCAATAATCCAATGTCAACAGTACTAACAGTTATGCACATCGACCATGGGTTGAAATTACAAGCCAAAATCTTTATTTTTCATTCCCCTGTCAATTACATTCTAAGGTTACCAAGCATATCTGATTTACTAGTAGTTTGATACAAATTCTGGTCCAATGTTGTGGGGGACCAGATGGACCAGGATTTAGTAATCCTATTCTTTGACATGCAAACACACCTTATTTTCACGGGGTTGATATTTGTAACATGCGCTTTGTGAGAATTTGTGAGTTGGATACCTGTTTCAGTATCTCTTTATTTCTCTGCTGTTTATGATAAACTATCAGTAAATCTTCCTAGATACGTTATTTAGTTTAAGATGTAGGCTTTTGGCAATAGATTTGTAGGTCTATTTATTTCATGGTAGAATCTCTTTTTTGCTCGTTATCCAACTACATGATATTCTATTTTACTCTTCGATATTTCTTTTTCGGTTGCCACCCCAATATTCGAGAAGCAGCGCCAATAATCCAATGTCAACAGTACTAACAGTTATGCACATCGACCATGGGTTGAAATTTCGACCTATCATCGAACTCGTCTAATCTGGTGTTCGCCCTAGGTGACACGCCTGGTTGCGGCGGGTGAGGCCCCCAACGAAAATTCTTTCATGTATAGAAGTCGAACACGAGACTTAAGTGAAGAGCAAGGTTCCAGGGCCTTTTTAATGTCCCTCCCAAAAAGTAGAACTTTCGGTTTACTCAGATAGGAAAGTCCAGCTCATGTTGAAGCTTCAGTCACAGGTGGGGCTCAAAGACAGGACAGGAATAGCTAATCCGCCGGGAAAGTGAGTCGCTTTATGCTCTGGAATATGACTCTCGCTGGGCAATCAGAAATTCCTCACTTCATACAGTCGTAAGGCTTCCAAGTCTTACTAGTTCAACTGTGATCGCCATTGGTGCTTTACCTTTAGACTTTATACAAAGAAATTTGCCCATCCTCATCATCCATCACAAGATATTGATGGTTTAACTTTTTTTGGTTGACTTGTCATTTTCATGCATCTTTCATTATCCTTTCCTATTTAACTTCTTTTATTGAGATGACAAGATCTCTTACATTTTAAATTGACCTTTGTCAAATTTGCGCACATGCTCTTATACTTGTATTTCTTATGTGACTTATCGGGGGCTGTGTCCATTTTAGGATTTATCACGTGCATGATTTATGGCAACTGATCAAGTTTTTTTTTTCATATGTATATTTCAGGGGGGTCATTCTGATGAGGTTGGAGCATGCAGGGAAGATCCAATCTGCATCTTTGATTTCTGCAGCAGCCGATCAAATCGGTGATGAAGATTTAGTCGTCGCACCATCGACCAACTAAATGAAAGTTCGAATTTAATAATATTACAAGCAGCTCTAACAATGGAACTTGCTCTTCATGCACCGATTGAATCATCCCCACAACTCGGGGACAACGCATTTGAGGTTTTGCTGCTAAATGAAAGGAAAATTTTCGATTATGCGATGAAGGGTTTATATATAGACATGTTTCAGTCTACCAATGTCAACTATCTGGGGCCCGTTAAAATACTGAGAAACACAGACCAGAATTGGGTTTTGTATAAAGCCAACTGACTGTAAATTGGACTGCAAAATGTGGTGGAATATTACCGTGTATCAACACTGAACACAGTATTCCGGCTGAAGTTTATTTCTCATTTATTTATTTTTTATTACTTATTATTTTTTAATTTGTCTTAGTAAAATAAAAAGAAAAAATATTTGACAAGCAATTTTTGTTATGTTATCAATATTTAATTGCAAAAATAAGAAAATAATAGCAAAAGACCAGACAATAAAAATGAGTGGAATCCGATGGAAGAAAAAAACCTAAAAAACAAATAAGAAAGTACGTATTAGTTTTTCAGGTTTGAAATTTATTGGCATATTTGATCACAATCGAAATAATTTTAAGCAAATGTGGAAAAACAGTAATAGAAAATAAGTAACAAGTAAATATGTAAGTAAAATTATCAAACTTGTAAATTTACCTTTTTGGAACATCACTTTGTATTATTGCAAAGTTCCTCATTATCAACGTGTAATAATTTATAATGGGAAGCATATTCAAATATAGGTTGTAAAATCAACATATGCTCGAATTTTACCTTTAACATTTTTATGTAATTGCTTTTGAGATGTACTCTACCAATATTTTGATAACTAGGACTTCGATCGAGTGACCTGCCACCATATCCACCACCTTGATCATCTTAGGTCTGTAGAGAAAGAAAAAGAACAATTTATAGTTGAACGTCGAACACAATACTTATTCTAATTACTCCTAGAACATGATGCAAATATTGTGTTATTTTAACAAGTCAATGAGGAATCCACTTTTTTCTATAACACCCTCAAAACACTCACACGAGCTATACTCATATGTGCCTTTGACGAAATTACATGAGCATTTAAATTTGGACCTACTAAGTATATAAAGCTAAGTAAGTCCATAGCACATAATAAATATAGAATTGCAGCAGAAATATAATATAATAATAAAAATGCAATCGTCAGCTAAAATATATAATAGATATACAAAGGTCTAAAATCTTGCCATATAAGGGCATCATCCATGGCCATCACATAAAGACCCATATCATCTTGAGTCTTGGCTCATTCAACTTCTTAAGATAACATTAAGTTCATTAGACATCAACTAATGAATTAAATGCCTATGTGACCTAAACACATCCATGAGAAATTAAAGTTGCCATGAGCAAATCAATGTAAAGCCCATAATTCATTGGGTCATGCATAGATCCAAAAATATGGGAGGTAGAAAATCTCCCAACTAGAATAAGCAAATATCGCCCTACATGCGACATGCATATCACATTATAGTCGTGATGATAAATACAATGTTTAAGCATATATCATCACAAAATCAACAAAAGCATGAAGCATTTTCATAACATAACATTAAACATCTGATACATGAAGTATATGAATGACTAAGCATTTTATGCTCATGTTTATCATTCATTAGATCCTTACATTTTAGTCACATGATCCATTTAAGTTTTCTTTGACTCACATCATTAATATAATTATATGAACAATTATTATCTTTGCATGAAGAGTCTCAGATAACATTAATTGTTAACATCGGCTAACTAGGCCACCCCCTTCTTTGGGATCCATTTGGGATTACACCAACTATTGCTAGTGACTAAACATCACTTCTTGGAAAGCGTCATAGACTACTTGCCCCATAATTGATCTATCTCTATTAAATTCTTCATATTTCATCGTGCAATATATCAAATATAGCAATCAATATTGCATCTTTAAACCTAATTAAGACTTAATATGTGTTTCGATGTTTAGATAATTAACAATAATTAAGCAAGATTTTCAATCATAATTGCTAGGAAAATATTATATTAGGTCAATAATTTATCAAATAATTAGATATAGCATCATAACATGCATCATCAATGAAATAAAATAATTTAAATATAACATTTAACAATCTAACGATTATAGTGTGTGGCTACAGGTCAACCACATGATGCTAAGGTTTCACTGCGGTTTGGACAAAGCCCGCACGAGCCTCTTAATGTGCATTATGGGCATGATGGACATGCTACGATCGGGAATTAGGGCGCTAGAGTCTGTTGTGAACTCACTACGGATTGGTTCGGTCACTATGACCAGACCATAGCAACCTATGCTCCACTATGATGCAGTTGTAAAGAGTTGTTCTTCCCTAATTCAATCTGATTACGTTTCGAACTTGATTCATTTTATACATATGATGTATTTCATGGTAGGACTTTCATACATATGATACTTTCTACATTCTAGGTTTCATAACATGCTAAATTAAACATAGGAACATAGAATTTACATGCCTAGGATTCCAATCTAAGGCTCATAGTTAATTTATCAATCCAAATATACTTGCAAGGTAGCATAAAATTGCCATAATATAATCAAATGATTTATCATTAAGCTCATAACATGAGTAATTCATATAAGATCAATAGATATATTAGCACATCAAGCATAAGGTAAGAAATGAGGGATTGTATCCCCTCTACATAATTCCTCTTTGATATTCTTCCTCCTTGATTTTTTTTTTTTTTGTATTTCCTCCAAACTTTATGAAGCGCCAATGTCTTCTTCCTCTTATCTTTGCTCCACTTAACTGCAACAAAGGAGATGGAGAGCTTCATACCCTAGCCATGGGTACTTCTTGTGAAGAGGAAATGAGGAGAGAGAGAGAGAGAGAGAGAGAGAG
>LTAE01003937.1:18053-35346 GCA_001647135.1 Pontederia paniculata | reverse complement strand
ATCTCTCTCTCTCTCTCTCTCTCTCTCTCTCTCTCTCTCTCTCTCTCTCTCTCTCTCTCTCTCTGTAACTTGAGGAGATTTTACTGTTTTCCATTCATGCAGCAAAGATTCTTCCTTTTGCTATTTTGTGGTCTATATTTCTCAAGTCCTTGTTCTGTAGAGCAAACATTTGAATATGTCAAGCTTAAATGAACTCAACATTTATTAGCTTCTATTCAACTCAAACAAGTAGCACGAAAGACACAAGAAAGGCAAAAAGGGCCAACCTTTGCTTGCAACCCAAATTAGCCATGCATTGGATCTGCAGCAGACCTGCATAAACCCAGCAATGCAAGAGAAATGCAGACGGGTAGATGCAAAGAATAACAAATAAGAACGCACGATGTGTGTAATTATGAGCACCTTATCCACAAAAAACTATATTTCTCATTGCAACAGTGTCTTGTAATGGCAATGGTGGTGTCCATGGTCTGTATCAGTATCAGGACAGGACAGGTCCCCATCATCTCTCTCTATCCCAACTTTTAACTGCCTCTTGCCTATTTTTAACATTATAATTGCAGATCTCAACAAACTTGTGTCCAGTGAGAAATATAAGGAGAGGGAGGAGAGAAGGTGAACAGAATGAATAAAATAAGATAAGTCTTTTAAGATAATAAGCAACCAGAGCTGTATCGGCCCCCAGCTTTGGAATTGCCAGAGGAGAGAAAAAAATATAGTAAACAAACGAGTAAAAGGACGTGAATAGTAGCATCAGATTCGAATTGAGATAGAGAGATAGAAAGAAGGAGCTGCGGATATGGAAGAAAAAGAAGGAGATGGTTAGTAGATTCTTGTGATTAAAATCCTTCTTTTTCGTCTCCATTTTTTCTGAGTTTTTTTTTATGCTGCGATCTGTGTCTCCAACATTGTTTCCTTTGTATCAACTCAGAGCTGAAGAAAGGAGAAAAAGGTTGCTTCTTTCTGCAAAAAGGAAGGGGGATTGGCTTCCTCTGTCCTTCTTTTTGAAGGAACTCTCCTCGAAAACTCGAGCACGTTTCGGCTTTGCAGCAAGAAAAAGGAGAAGGCTGGTGGAGATCCAAGCAGCATTGTGGTCTTCGTCGGATCCGAGCGTAAAGACAGGCGAAGAAAGATTGCATTTTTTTCTCCTGTGGAATCACGAAAGTTCCCAATTCTAAAATAGGAATCTGGCCAAAAATCTGAGCTTCTCTTTGTTCTCAGATTGAAGTTGGGAAATCTACACGATTCACGCTTCAAAAGCAATACCAAACCAAATACGACGAGTAGTAATTCGATCTTTTTCTTTCACTTTTGTGGTTTTTGTATCAAAGGGGGTGAAACTTCTGATGATTTAGCGAACAAAAGCTGCAAGTTCTTCCTTGTTGGAATTAATTCATAGATTCCAAGCATTCCCAGTCTTCTCTTGGAGGTGGAGAGAGAGAGAGAGAGAGAGAGAGAGAGAGAGAGAGAGAGTAAAAGGATTCCCTTTTCAGATCTCAGAATCGCGCTCGCTCCAACGACCCACATTAGCAGCTCCTCAAATGCAGAAAAGATGCTCCTTTTCCACTGACATGAACAACTCTGCCATGCCTCCAAGTCCTGCAATAAGACTACTGTAGGATCTGGGAAGGGTGAGGAAAGAGAGGTTGAGATGTCTTTTAAGAGCATTGTCCGCGAGCTCAAGGAGATGCGGGACGGGATTGGAAGCATGTCCAGGAGAGGCAGCGGAGGAAGCGCATCGGAAGGGAAGGCGGAGGGAAATCTCCGCGGAGGTCCCCGGCACCCGTGGCCCAAGCTTTTGCATCAGCAGCAGGAGGTTGAACAGCAGCAGGGAAGGTGGGCCAACCTGCCACCGGAGTTGCTCCTCGATGTCATCCAGAGGGTGGAGGCAAGCGAGGTCTCGTGGCCGGCGAGGAGGCATGTGTTGGCTTGTGCAGCTGTTTGCCGGTCATGGAGGGATGTCACCAAGGAAGTAGTCAGGTCCCCGGAGCAATGCGGCCGGATAACATTTCCAATCTCCCTCAAGCAGGTAGAGTTTGCTTCTTTTTCCTTTGCCATTTCCTCCTTTCTTCTCAGTATTGTATTTTAATAATTGTAAGATTCTTATGGAAAATTCTGCTATTTGTTTGTCTAAAAGGTTATTTCTTTGTGTCCCTAATTGTTTTGGAATAGCCCGGGTCAAGAGATCATCCAATTCAGTGCTTTATTAGGAGGGAACGAGTGACATCAACCTATCGCTTGTATCTTGGATTGAGCCCATGTAAGCAAATTTTGCAGATTTTCATGTTCTTATTGTCTGATAGAGATTTCAAAAAACTCTTAAAACATTTATAGCAGGAATTGATAGATAATTCCTCTCATCATGATAATTCACTAGACCTATATATAATTCATTGATAATGAAACATCTGTGGAAATGATCAAAGTATCCCTTACATGAGAGATTAATGGGGTTACCTGTCTTTTTGAATGGTTTGCTGATTATGCAAATTTTGATAATTGCAGCTCTTCAGGGAGAGAATGACAAGCTTTTGCTGGCAGCTCGAAAGATCAGACGTGCCACCAGCTCAGACTTTGTTATCTCTCTGTCCTCAGATGATTTCTCTCGAGCTAGCAGTACCTATGTTGGAAAATTGAAGTAAGTGACCTTTTTGGAAAATTAAAAAATTTAAGTTTCATTTTTATCCTTTTCATTTTCTGATGGTGCGCTGACATCTTCACCAGGTCAAATTTCCTTGGAACCAAGTTCACTGTTTATGACAGCCAACCTCCATATGATGCTCCGACATTCTCAAGCAGTCGTTCTACTCGAAGGATTCACTCCAAGCAAGTATCTCCGAGAGTTCCAGCTGGTAACTACAACATTGCGACTATCTCTTATGAGCTGAATGTGCTGCGAACTCGAGGACCAAGGAGAATGCAATGTGTCATGCATTCTATACCTGTCTCTTCCATTCAAGAAGGTGGTAATGCCCCAACACCTACCGGCTTTGTTCACTCCATTGAGGAACAATTCTCAAGTTCAGTAGTCACTAAGGGCAAAGAACCACTTGTAGAGTTTTCTTCTACGAGTCTCGGTGAACCGTCTCCATCAGTCCATGCCAATAAGGAACCAATTGTTTTGAAGAACAAGGCTCCTAGGTGGCATGAGCAGCTTCAGTGTTGGTGCTTGAACTTCAGAGGTCGAGTCACGGTTGCATCTGTTAAGAACTTTCAGCTAGTCGCAGCTGTGGACGCTTCGCACCAGGTTTCTCTCGCAGAACAAGAGAAAGTGATTCTCCAATTTGGTAAAATTGGTAAGGACATATTTACGATGGACTATAGGTATCCATTATCCGCATTTCAGGCATTTGCAATCTGCTTAACAAGCTTCGACACAAAGCCAGCATGTGAATGAAATGGTGATTGGCGAAGGTAAACAGCTTTTTGTTTGTTTCTTGATGGAAAATTTACTTCCTCAAAAGTTCAAGCTGTGGATATTCCTAAATCCTAATGGAAACTCCTATTGTCAACTCTTGTAACTAGATAACTAGCAGTGAGCACCTGTGGTAATTATATTATAGCCGGATCTTTGTACCTATGAATTTACTTAGATTATTCAAGAAAGTTATGCAAACTTTATATCTGTGCCTTGAGAAAATGATAAGTTTTAAGTTATCTAGTCACATAAAAGGTCATATCATCAAATCTTAAAATCTACAGAGAGGCTATGAAATTTGACTTATGAATGTTCTTAATAATGGAACAATAATACCATGATATAGACAGCTTGTTTATTTTGGAGTTCTTTGAAACTCTTAGGTAGAACATCTGATAATCACAGTCAGCAGAAACACATGCGATTTCACCTTAATTCACAAATGCATTTCATACCCTCTATATAGTTCATATGCCATATTAATAATCTAAGGCCTTGCCATTGCCGTTAAACTGACATCCATAGCATTTAGGTTCTTGAGGATTTTGATCATTGTTATCAAATGAGTCATGGTATGATCGTGCAATATGGTTGTTGCTGATGATCGGCTCATACATGAGCTTTTTCGCTGGGCTTACACCGAAAACACTCTTCGAAGTCTCTATTGTTTCGATGCCATCTTCTGTGCTAGTTGGCTTATATGATTTGCCACTAAAAATTATGTGAACCCCTGGATCTTTTTGGCTACAAGAACTGTCATGTAGCAGTGAGTTGTTGATGTTCTGCACATTGCTATTGATGGTTATTGCTTCATCATCACTAGCTGCCTGATCTGATCTCTCATCGGAGTTTACTTTCTTCTCCTCGCTTCTTCCATTGTTCTTGTTCTGGGCAAGTGTATGACCCTTCTTTACGGGGATGGGGCCTTGATTGTTCAAGGTCTCATGACCGACGTACATCGAGGCACCTTTGTTCTCACCTGCCAAAGTTATGATGCTTATTGAATTTTCATTCCCTAAATTTTGTGTTTGTCCAGAATTTAGCTTCTGAACCAACTTGATTATACCTTCCTTAATATCTTTGCGGAAACTTGATTGTTGACCTCTATCTGATGAAGTTTGTCCAATCATATTCTCCTCACATCCTTGGGAACCATTCATTCTTCTGCGGGTTATGGAACTTTCAACTTCCATCAGGGGTTCATTGATTTGCTGCCCAAGTCCAGTTGTTTTGGGTTTTGGTTCAGCAACTGATATGATGTTTCTTTCCTTTCTGCTATTTGAATATTCATTTAGGACAGTTGGAGGCTTCTCATGTTGCTGTTCTTCTTTATGACCTTCAATTGTATTTGATTCTTCTTGCCTATCAGCTTCTCCGACTTGGGGAATTGTCGTCGTCAAGTCTTCCTTTCTGCTATTTGACTCTTCATTTAGGACTGTTGGAGGCTTCTCATGTTGCTGTTCTTCTTTATGACCTTCAATTGTATTTGATTCTTCTTGCCTATCAGCTTCTCTGGCTTCAGGCACTGTCTTCAAGTCTTCCTTTATAACTTGTTTGGACTTCTCATCCGACAGTGGCTGTTGTGTTGTGTGAGCTTCTTCATCTAGTATTATATTGCTAGCATCCACAAATTTCTCTGGAACTGAAGCAATTTCTGATGTGGATTCTTCTGAAATCTGGGGAGATTGCCCATCATCATGGTTTTTACTACTACTTCCAACAGTAGGCTGCTGCTGCATTATAGTTATAATAGGCTGCTCTACATCTTGCATAGTTGTCTTCTTTTCTGTGTGCATCATAGGCTGTGGAGGGTTAGTTTTTGGCTTTGTGTGCTCATCTTTAGTAGCTTCGGGCTCGGAGAATGGACGAGACTGAGAAGGTAGAGACTGCTGGGTTTGTAGATGTTCTGATTGAGTTTGTGGAGCCAATTGCATGGTGGAACCTGATATTTCCATGGCTACTTGTGGTTGAGACTGAGATGGAGATTGAGATCTTGAGGTTTTGGGAGATGGAGATTGTTTGGGTGACTCTATTGAAAATTGCTTTAAGAACTGAGAGGATGATGTCCTAGGAGATTGTAGTGGTGGTGATTGTTGTTGTGTTGCTTGAGGCAGGGACTGTGACTGACCTGATTTTTTCGACGGTGATGGTGATGGTAATGGTGATGATGATGGTGATGGTGATGGTGAAGATGAAGAAGCTCTTCTTTTCGCGGCGGTCGATTGTGCTTGTGTAGATGAAGGAGATTGTAGCTTCTGTTGTGTTGTTGGTGATGGTGATGGTGATGGCGATCTTTTCGCGGCGGTCGATTGTAGCTTCTGTTGTGTTGTTGGTGATGGTGGTGATGGTGATCTTTTCGCGGCGGTCGATTGTGCTTGTGTAGATGAAGGAGATTGTTGCTTCTGTTGTTTTGTTGGTGATGGCCGAACTGGTGATCGTTTTGGAGCTGGGGTTGGGTTGTTCCAGTATGGAAACCAGGAGAGAAATGTCTGCTGCCTGCTACTGGCCATACCTGCTTGCTTAATTGGATGTTTGATTGGATGAAGGGCAACAATTAATGGAGAAGGCAGCAAACAAGTTTATGGCTACAATTTGAAGATGATGTTACTCTTTTTTTCCATACTCTGTGCAATTCATATATAGCTATTCATCAGAAGCCTTCATCATTGGTTTGCATCTGATTCTTTTTGGCATATGGATACATAAGTTTATTAAGATTGGTATATTCTAGTAAACTTATTTGGGGTAACCCAACAGAGAACTTGTAAGTTTATGTAGGCAACAAAACTGAAACTTCTAAGAATTCTTTAGGGAACGACGATGCTTTTGCTTGCTCTGCACTCATGGTAGTATTATTTATATTCATATAATAATTTATATTATAACTCATATAAAAATAATAATAAATCATAACTTTTATATTATTGGGCTTTAAATTCATGAAAGGTTCAAATAAATTTAAGTTAAATTAAACTTAATTAGCTTAGATATTTGAGTTGAATTATATTATTCAAATGAAATGAATAAGACTTCTATCCTTTTAAAGAGATGAAAAGAATAAAACAAAGGAGGGAGAGAAAAAAAGAGATTTTTTTTCTTTAATGTCTTTGTATTTATATGTGGCAGAAAATAGAGGTATTGATCTCTTAGATAGCTCTAAAGAAGATATGATTTTTGAGAAGACTAAGATGTTCTTCTTGGAGAATAAAGAATCAAGAACAAAATATGAATGTGAGGATTTTGATATTGTTCTTCTTGATTAATTTAAAATTTTGTAAAAAATATCTATTGATTATTCTCACTGAATCATTATTTAAATTTGAAACAAATTTGAAAGATTTTGTAATTCTTCTTTAATATAATAAAATTACTATGAGATTTTTTTTACTTTTTTATTGAATTCTTTTTCATATAAAATTTGATATCTTTTTTGCATGATATTATTCTATGTGCACAATATCGACTTGTATTATTTAATTTATGTATAAGAACATAAAGAGAATTCCCAACAAATTTAATATATTTCCAATTATAGCATTAACAATTTTTATTAATTCTTCATGATAAACCAAGATAAGCATTTTCAAAATTAAATACAGAAAACATATTTCAAAATATAAAAAAAGAATATTACAACACGAGAGTATATCCAATAAAACACTATGAATTATAAAATAAATTTTAACAGTGAAAAAGGGAGACAAAAAATTAGTATTGGGATAGATTTTCATAAGTGACATTATCTTTTTCTTTAATATTTCAACTCCAAGTTTGCTAAGGAGGAGTTGGCAAGTGAACATCAACCATATACCTCGCAAAGTAAACAATGCGTTGACTTTCTTTCGCAACTCTCTCTCTTCTCAAAGTCAAAATTGCCTTTGCCCCGAGTGTCTACCTTCGCCTTTACTTTTATAATTTGCTCATTAACTCTCATGTGGGCTTGCCCACCACCTTTAAATACAAAAAAAAAAAATGAATCAAGAAAATAATGTCATGGTGGTGTCGTTTTTTCTCCTTTTTTTTTTCTTTAACTTTCTCAACACCATTTTAATTACTAGCTCTTATATCTCATTTTTTCTTACTTTCTTTTCGGTATTAATTATTTCTTGTAGTTTAATTTGCTTGAATTCCTAAAAGGAAGTGATATTATCAGATTTTGAAAAATGTGGAATTAGATTAGTTGGACATAGTAGACTTTCCTCTCTTTTTTGGTGCATATCTTTGTTTTTAGATATTCTTCTATGTGTTTGTTGTTGCCGATCTTAAGTTCGGCGATCACAATTTTAATAAAAGAACTGAATTCGTAAGATCTTTGTTTTCTTTCCTTTTTTTTAAAATTTTGATGTTATAATGATAAAAGCATAAAAAGTGAAAATAAATATTAATTTTTTTTAAAATGCTAAAAATGATTGGATATATTATTTTTAATGGACATACATTTAAATATATATATATATATATATTATTTTTTCTCTTTAGAAATATAAATTGTAGAAATAATGTAATTTTCAAGCATATAAAACTTTTAAAGTGATAAAAATTAATAAAAAATATTAAGATATATTTGACAAACTATTGAAATATTACAAATCACCACATCTTGCTTTGTAACGATACTTAATAAATCTTAACTATATATTACATAATCAATGATAGATTTAATAAATTATATATTTTTTTATTTTGAAATTTATCGTTGATTATGTAATATACGATTAGAATTTTCTAAGTATCCCTACAAAATAAATGATACTTTGTAGGTGCATTAATCTCATATATATATATTATTTGTAGGTAACATACCGATCTAATGATTTTCGCATCATTCATTTTAGAATTCCAATCTCGACAGGTTTGTATTTGATTAATTTAAGTGACATAATAAATAACAGGTAAAATATGGTCGATAGTATGTTAAGTAGGCAAGTAGATTAAAATACAATAAAAGAAAACTAATAATCAGGACATTTCTTTTCTTATACACTTATACGCCGTACCATAATGTTTTTTTTAATAGAATGGTTGCTAAGCCAGCTACTTGCATTCTGCATTTGAATACAAACTAGTCCAAAGCAAAACTGATTCATTCTAACCCGCTTGACTTTCAAAATATTTCCTAGCGCTGCTGCTTCCAACAATCCTCCTCTTATCATCTTCAAATAGATGATAAGATGCAACATCTCTTTAATTAAAACCAAAGTGAAAAATATTTTTGCTCAGTAATATTTGCTACCATCTATGTATCTGCTGTACAAGCCTTCCCCCTTGGTGAACAAGAAGAAGCTGCTTTCTACGTTACATCACAACATGAGCTTTTCCATAGTACCGGTTTATGTATCGCTGCTCCTGCATGATGCAGCACACCAAAATCAATTGTGCAATGATACAGAAAGTAGTATGAAATGGCAAGCAGTGGATATAAAATTTGGAACAAGCACATCACAGTCTATATATATATATATATATATATATATATATATATATACATATATAACAAAACTGTACACAAATAAATGTTAAAATGTAAAAGTCATTAGAAACATACTTTTAATCGGCTAATATCAGGTGTATCCGGTGTTTGTACAGGATAAAACTTATAAAACCTCATGTTCTCATATGCAGCTTTTGTCTCTGGAGCCATGTCTTCAATAGCTTTTCTTTTTGCTTCCTTTTCCTGTAATAATGTAATGTAAGACTCAAATCAAACTGACATGAGCTATCATCTTAAATAAACAAAAAACACACAATAACAGATCAATTAATTACCTGTCTCTTAGCCTTTTTCTTGTCCCTGACCAGCCCTTTCAGATATTCCTGGCAAAGCAACACATTTTACACTAAATATCCATGTCTTAACCCAGTACAAGTCAAATGCTCCCCCCTCAATCCTTATAACATACCTTAAATTCATCTTTCTTATCTTCTGGTAATTCCTCATTGTTAATTAGCTGATCAGTAAATTCCTGAGATTGAAATTAAGCATCTTACATGAATTCAAAGGGAAATGACAGAAATAACAAGTGTTCTCTACTGATAGTATCATTCAAAGAATACTGATAGTATTATTTGGGTACCTCTATATCATCCATTTCCCAGTCAAAACCAGTCACAATCTGCACGAAAACATAAAGTAAAAAACTTCACACCTTTATGGCTCAGGAATCATGCATAATCATATGATGCAGGTCATAAAATTATTGAACATTATATACAAAGACAAATAGAAAGAGTACAATGAAGTAAAAGTCAAATAAAGAATAAGCTAGGACTAGAAATTAAGAAGATCGACTACCCACCGGGAGATCTAAAGGAAACATAATGCTCACAATTGTATCATCGTCATCTTCATCTTCTTCGAGTGACTGAATATCTGCCCAAAAGCAACCAAGTTTGAATCTTCCAATCAAGAAATATGATTTAACATGTAAAATCAGAGGACAACACAACTAATACAACTACATTTTTTTTTTCACACCAAAGCTCTAGACAAATTTTCATTTGGTAAGTTTAACAACAAAACAAACAGCTACTCTCAGCTATTTGTACTGAACTAAGAACAAAAGTTTGTCAACAATTTTCAAATAAAGAATAGTTGATAGCATAAGATGACTATTTTAAACAATGAAAAAAACTCGAACCATGGTTTATTCATACATTTTCATGTTTGGGAATGAAAATGAATTTCCATAATAGTTTAGAGTTTAGACTGGATGAGCCATTTTACAGAAACTATGCAGGCAACCTAGCATTTGATGCCAATACCATCATGCATGATAATAAACTGACCTTAACCTTTAACCTAAACTAATGACAAAATAACTTCACCCATGGATAGTTTAGACTGGTTAAGCCATGATACTGAAGCTTCACAGCCAACCTAGAATCTACACCAAGCCTATCATGTGTGATGATAAATTAGCATGTTTATCATACAGCTTAAAAGAACAAGACCGTTGGACTTACAGGGAAGGCAATAGTTAAACTGCATAACACGCTCTATTCTGAGAAAATGTCAAACCAAGCATTTAAATTATTAAGTTAAAAACAATTGGCACAAAGAGAAAATGTTTCGGTACCTTCTTTGGGTGCAAGCAAGAGTAAATATTTGGGTCTTCAGCCTTTCAACTTGACTTAGCCTGGAAAAGGAAGAGATTGCTCAAAGCTTTCAGTCATGAGCTGATCTAAAGATTTGATGCTAAATGCTTGCAGTCGTACCTATTTTCAAGTGGAATATATGGAACCCATGACATTTTCATCGTCTTCATGGGTATTATTTCGTCCTTTCCCCTTTGAACTGATGTTATCACAACCTTATCAGAAGGTGGGATTGGAGAAACAACCTGTACAACAAACAAATCATGTAATATTTCAATACATCAAACTCCAAGCGAAAAAAAGACTGGTGTTTAAGCAAGAATTCCCAAAAAGAAAAGGAATGAAAAGTGATCATCACATCATATGACTCATATTTTTTTAGTGAATACATCATAAAAAGTTAAACTTCAGTTATATTTTTTTAATATGATATCATTGTTGCAACTTAAATCCATTCTCCATGGGAGCCTCTTCAGAATTTCAGCTGATACTAACCAGCATAAATGATCATTAGAACTTGACGCCAGATAAAATGTACTATTACTAAGAAAGATTACATCATATACAGCCATACGCCTTAGCACCTTCAGTTAATAGTTGAAAAGTCAGCCCATTAACCAATTTAAGAAATCATGCTGATCACCTTCAGTTAATGGGTGATCAATTCTGAATCTCTGATTTCCTGATGTGTTATGCACCAGATTTTTTTTCCAATTAGCGTTTGGATGGCTGCCACCTGCTAGTCATCCTTTTAGTTTTAACTCAACTAACTCGAGGGATGTAGCCCTTAGGATAGAATTAGCTCTACAGTGAGCTGTGCCCGAACAAAAGGTTGGACTATATCATGTTACAGGAAACTATCATTTAGTTCTACATTCTAGTCCATTATTCGTAATTTGCAATGACACAGCCTGATCGAGTAGAATTATTATCTCCCACAAACAAGTCAACGAAGGAAAAAGGAAAGATAAACATTAAGATTTTTGACAAAATTTTGTAGCAAGTTTCTACTACAACATAAATCTTTATCATTTTACTTATGAGACCAATCATTAGATTTTGCATGATACAATGTGAACTTATCATCATGCCTTTCTTTGTTTCCTTTTTTTTTTTTTGTGAGAACACCTCCCGCTTTAAGTAAATATAGGAATAAAGAAAAGCATTGGTAGAGGACAATGCTGGGAGAAATTAAACCTCAAATAGAACATAATATTATTTGTTCCATAGAAATTAAGCATTGGTAGGCGACTTCACATTTTTTGCCACTTGGCGAGTAATCATTGATTCTTTGCCATGTGGCGACTCCACATTCTTCAAAAAAATATAATATTTTTTTAATAATTTATCTATTTATTAATAATAATCCAAAGAAATTTAAATAGATATGTTTTACATATTTTAAATTTACTTGAATTCAAAGATTTATTTATTCCAGCAAAATAAGGAATCCTTATTATCTGATTAAGTTCTTTTACACCAAATTTTATCTAATTTTTTTTTATCAAATAAAACTTAAATAAATGTGCTTTACATTTTTAAAATTTACTTGAATTTAAAGATTATATATATAAAAGCAAAACAGGTTTATGCCATGTGGCGAAATCCAAAAAAAAATAAATAGATATGTTTTACATATTTAAAATTTACTTGGATTCAAATATTTATTTATTTCAGCAAAATAAATAATCCTTATTATCTTATTAAGTTTTTTACACCAAATTTTATCCATGTCAAAATTTCAAACTAAATCTCTTTTTTTTTCTCCTGAACCACGCTAATCGTTCCCTGCAGCAACATCGAGTTGTTGGGTGCAGATTTGCAATTTAGAGATAAATTTTGGTTCTCATTATGTGTTAAAAGATTGATTTTTTAACTGAAAATGTATGTGTAAATATATTATTTTATTATTATGCCGTGTTATAATTAGGAGATTGTTTGAAGTTGAATTGGAATTTATAACTTACATATTTCACTTTTCATTCTTGTTCCGATAAGTTTATAAAATTATTTCGATTAAAATAAAAGCTAAGCTAATTAAGTTTGATTGATAGAGGTATGTCCCGAGTTGAGAGAATGAGAGTTATTATTGGAATCTCGGAGTGATCAATTTGATTAGAAGAATATCGTTCTATTTTTTATCTCGACTTTGGATTAGTTAGGTGCTATTAACACTGGATACTAAAAGTATTTCGAGCAGATACTAATGGAAATATAAAGGCTAAGCTATAATCATCATCGTCTTAATGATAATTAACTTGCGATGACAAATGGAAAAGAAAAGAGGAGTCTAAAAAAACCGAAAAGAAGAAAGTCATGGAGCTGCAAAGGTGTTTGTGCATGGCATCAATCTTCCATCCAGGCGGCTCTGCCTGTGATTCAGTACGTGAAAGATTCTGCTTCGGAGGCCATATGCCAATATCCTTTTACCCAGTACAAGCATCAGCTTGTCATCGTCCTGGTCGTCGTCTTCTTCCAGTAAGCAACAAAACCTTAGGCCAAAATACACATTTTTCATGAATTCACTACTTGCAACGTTATAGTCCCGTTCGAGCTTACAGATGTCATTGCACAGATCCTTGATGTGAATCGTGTGCAGTAAAAGCCATTCGTTGCTGCTGTCACTTGCATTATGCTCCAAAACTTGCAATACCTCCGCTGGATCGAAATGAATAGAGTGGGATCGGATGAGGCGGATGACGCGAAGATGTCCCCCCCTTGATTGGCCGCAGTAGCTGATGTCGCATTTCTGATCATTGATGATGGTGGTGGTGGTGGGCAAACAAGGCGTCTTGGACTTACTGAAGCTGGCCTTATCAACGTCGATGGTGATGAGAAACCCGTCAGTGGTAAACCAATGCACGAGTCCGTTGCAGAAGCAACTGCACCGGCGGTAGCCATCCATAATCAAAGAGGCAATCCATGGTTGATCCGCAGAAGAAAATAAGGTGTGCCAGGAGTTGGTCTCGCTCCGATACACTGTGATTTCATGGGGATCATGATCAACATTGAGGAGGATGACTCGGTAATTGAGAGACCGCCAAGGATCGAATGCGAGAACAACACCACGATAATGATCACGGGAGGAATTGGGCAACACCCTGCGTTGCAACGTCGTTGGATTGTACACGACCATGACAAACTTAATAATATCATCATCAATATTATTGTTGTTATAATTGTTATTGTTCTCATCGTCGACGATGTCGACGTCGTTAGGCGGCGTAGGATGCGTAAGAGGATATTCATCCCCCACGAGCAGTCCGTTGCAGGTGTCGAGTACAAGGCCATGGAAGACGCGACCGACGTTATCATAAGAATCAAAGATCTCGGGGGGTTCAGGGAAGACGCGTGATCCGTCCGCAATCGAACAGGACGTGTTTTCAAATGCGGTTGAAATTGCAAAATCACACGAGAGGACTCCTGTCGCCCACGACCGACGACGGCGGCGGTTGTATGCGTCGAGGAAGTAGGGGTCCGACAAGACGCCGCGCCACTCCTTGCTGACGAGCTTGAAGCGGAGGATGGATGCCGCCGGCAACCGGAGGAGGATCTCTCTAATGAGATCAAGGTTTGCGCCGACGAGTAGAAGGTTGTCGTCGTCGTTGTTATTGGTGGCCGTCGATGTCATTGGAATTTTGGGGTTTCTCACGAGGTTGTTGTTGTTGTTGGAAAGTGACAGAACGGGATTTAATTGTGTGAGCAATTCGCAGATCAAACCCCTTCAATTGAAATTGCGGCTCAAAGAGGAAGAGGGGTCTTTATTTATTGGGGATGGTTCTTTTTTCCTTCTCCTCTTCTGTTATGAAATTGAAACTAACTATAGTTAGGAGTTTTAACTAAATAAATAATTAATAATAATAATATTTTCCATATATAATCTATTATATATATTTGAATTATTAAACAAATAAGAGATTTAGTTGATTTACGATATAACATTTTTATTTTCATATTTTTATTTCAACTTATATTTTTTGAGAAAATTTTGTTTTCAGATTAATTAACCCATGCGTTGTGGACATTATTAAAATATACTAACTTAACAAAATGATATAAAATATGCGGACAGCTTTTAATAAAATTTAAATAGATATGTTTTGAATATTTTAAATTTACTTGAATTCAAAGCTTTATTTATTCTGACAAAATTAAACAATTCGTAGTTTAATTTTTTTACACCAAAATTTACCTTAAAGCTTTTTATCCAATAAAATATTTGGACAATGTGTATAAAATATGTGGACAGATTTTAAATTCTTTATTTAATTAATGAAGAGTTTGGTTAGCGGTGTAAATTTCTTATTTATATGGTTTCGAATCACATGTATTTTTAAAAAGATTTTATTTTTCCATCAAATTCCAACAAAATTTAAATATATATCTTATTAGGACTCTTTAGGAACTACTTTGAATCACACTAGAAAATTACCAAAAATAAAAGGCAATGTTTTTTAATTTCAAAATTTTAAAAACTATGCAATTTTTTTTTCTTTTTTAAAAAAGTAGGGACATAAATATAGTCTGAACTTTCTTTCTTACCGTAATTACTGCAAACAAATTATAAAAATTAAGAACAACCATGGTAACCTAAAACTCTTTTCATAGTTCAAAGACATGAGACAATCAGGTGACATTATTTCTTGGTTTTATTTTGTTTCGGTCATGAGAATGAATTCTCACTTTTGCTCTCTCCCGATTGGAAATATGATATGATTGCATACATTTTTTTAATAATAATAGTAATATTAATAACATTATTATTATTAACTCTCTCTCTCTCTCTCTCTCTCTATATATATATATATATATATATATATATATATATATATATATATATAGGTCTATGCTGTGCGGCGACTTCACTTTTTTTATTTCACGTGGTGAGTTCACGTTGTTCCCCTTTATATGATCAATTACTAATAAACATGTTATTATTATTTTTACACGTTCCCCTTTATATGATCAATTACTGTCAAAGAATAAAAGATAGTTCTAAAAAATTGAGTTGATTGTGAGTTAAACTTATAAGTTCATTAATTTATATTTTATGAATATTTTATTATGCATTGGCATATTTGTTTATAATCATTTAATAATAAATTTGTTACTTCCTACATTATTATTCGTGCAAAAGCATAAATATTTTTGTAAAATATTTTTTTATTACTTTAAAGTTGATATAACAATATACATTTGAAATGTTTATAATGTTGTTTTTTATATGAAAAATTCTAATTTTTTTATCTACATGTTCTCCTTTATAGGATCAGTTGTTGTCAAAGAATAAAAAATAGATTTATAAAATTAAGTCAAATGTTAAAGTGCAAGTTAATTTTCAGTTAGGGTCAGTTATAATTTTTAGTTTTTGAAAAATGATATAATGTCAATTTCAATAAAAATAAATATTATGTAAGGAGAATAAGACATTTGGATTCAAGTATATTTCGTCATGTATTCATCATATATCTAAAATTAAACATGTTATCACCTATATCTATGTACTATATTAAATGAAGGAAAGCATTTAAGGACATTAGGTATTTTATTTAGGGCGTTTGGATAAGGATCCGGAGGTTCTTCGGGTTCTTTGATATGATAGATTAATTCTAGGTGTCTTTGGATGAACTAAAAATGTAATGATTATAGTTAAGTTTAAGAGTGTTTGGATAAAAAGTAAGAACCGAAAAATATATCATATTTTCAATAAAGATAAAACTTATTTCAATTTAAAAAATATAATAAGTAATATAAATATCATAAAATAATATTTTCATAAAAAATATTTTATAAAATATACTTGTTAAAACTATTAAAAATAATATAAAATTAAACTCACAAATTTTATTTTAATAATAATATTTTCATAAAATATTTTTTAATAATTATTAATTATACTAATAAAATAATTTATATCATAAATTAAACATAAGTTAATAATTTTTTTCTTATAAAATAAATTGAAGTAATATATTGTTATGTAAAGTTAGTATATTATTAAGTAATAAGTTTATACTTATACTATTAAATTAGTATTAACTGAGAATTATTAGGTAAAGTTACAAAGTTAAAATAGAAAAAAAACGATCAGTAAAAAAAATTTTCTTATAAAATAAATTTAAGTAATATAATGTTTTGTAAAGTTAGTATATTATGAAGTAATAAATTTATAGTTATATTATTAAATCAGTATTAACTGAGAATTATTACGTAAAGTTAAAAAGTTAAAACAGGAAAAAAAAGCAAAAGAAAAAAAAATAGTGAGTTAAAAAAAAGGTTTTCTTAAAAGATAAATTTAAGTAATATATTGTTATGTAAAGTTAGTATATTATTAAGTAATAAAATTATAATTATGTTATTAATTAGTATTAACTGATAATTATTACATAAAGTTAAAAAGTTAAAACAGAAAAAAAGCAAAAAAAAAAAAGAACGGTGGGTTAAAAAAAATTACAACAACAGCAAGGTTGCGTTTGGCAACGGGAACCAGAGCCAGAACCGAGTGGGTTCTGGCTCTGGTTCCGCCCGGTTCTCTAAACGATGTGACGTTTCAGAGAACCGGGCACAGAACCAAATGCTGGAACCTCAGCGTCACGTGACCTGAGGTTCCAGCTTCCGGTTCCAGAGGTTCTACAACAATGCTGCCTTTTCTGGCAGCATTTAATGCTGCCTTTCTGACAGCATTAAATGCTGCTCTTTTTTTTTATTTTGTTCCAATTTTTTTTATTGAAAGTTCTACTTTTAAATAATAAATTTTAGTTTTATATTAATTTAATAATA